>JAAMPD010003311.1:0-10392 GCA_025266255.1 Trissolcus basalis
GTCGATAAGTGTGTGGTTCATTTTGATAGCTAAATTCAACACGTTCAATAGAGCAGGGGACAGAGACGCAGACTACCACTTCGGGGGCGAGAGTTCGATTCCCAGACTACAAAAAAACTTTGACCCTTTTAAGATCATTCACAAAATTTCTAAATGATAAATTATCACTACTACAATACATTTGAATAAAAATGAAATAAATTGTTAATATAATAAAAAAATAATTTTTTTTTTCATTATTTAAAACAACAACGAAGGCACTCGACGTAATAGGGATGTTGATGAACGACGTAGAGACAACGTTGGCAAACAATGTAGAAACAACTTTGGCATACAACCTTGGCGACGCGTCACAAGCCAACGCTTACGCAACGTTGGTACGACGTTGTCAAACAATGTCGATACGACTTTACCAACGTTGTGCCAACGTCGTTACGACTGTAATTTTCTGCCTGGGTCTGCCTGGTTGATTTTTGTCGACGCACGTTGAAATTATAAATCTATTTTGCCGATTTGATCAAAATACATGTTTCGAAAAACGAGACCTTCGTAGACCAAAAGATATTCTATAAATATAAACAACACATATTTTTTTATATGAATATATTTTTGGCAATAGGACGATATTTGATTTAAGTTTTTTTTATAAATACGATTATATAAATTTATAAAATATATATTTTATATAAAGAAGTTATAAAAAGCGACAATAAATTATATAAATAAAATATAAACGAAATACGAATATATTATATTTATATGAAAAATATAAATATAAATAAATAAACAAAAATATAAAATCAGAATAAGGAAATAAGGTTTTGAATGTAGTGAATTCACAGTTTTTAATTAAAAAAACCGAACGGTTTATTTCGAAACAATTAACTGGGAGAGCGTTACAAAAAGGACTGAATATGGTTACAAATCTAGTTACAAAAGTATCAAAGAACACTGTTGCCAATCTGATAAAGTAAAATAGGCTCGATAATTGACAGTCCCAATACTGATTTTCGCGAAACACAAAATCTCATAAAATGGCGTATTCGATGGCAGGTGATAGTGCTTTGAATTAGACCACGCGACAATTTGTCAACAATTGTCAACCATTATATTAACCGTTAAAGTAAACAAAATTTTGGCAACCGCGAAATAACAGGAATAATATATGTATAGTCAATACATATATTATAAAATGAATTGTATTATATCCCGCACGGACAAAAATATATTTTGAAAATATAAAATATATTTTTTGTATATAAAATATATTTGGCAATAAATATAATATTTGGTTTATAGTTTGTTTACGCTGGGGAGGGGGGGGGAACCGATCTCAACGAATTGAATAGAAAAATATTTGTCAAAATGAACAGGCGTGGTAAAAACGACGACTTTATATCATTCGAGCAGTAATATAAAAAGTTTCTCCCTTATCGGAACCTCGGGCGATACATAATTGTATTGATGAAAATATACTAATCAAAGTTGCAGGGAAAAGTTTTTCGTGAAAAAAGAAGTTGATTAAAGGTTTCTTACACCTCGTTTCGGGCCGACAATGAGAAGTGTATTTAGATAAACATCGTGAACAACCCGGCGTTGTAATAAATTAGGTTTATATTGATCGACATAATATCTCGCTCGGCAGTTTCGTAAATCATTAATTCAACAAATCATATTCCCCCTTTCAGGTTGAAATTTCATTCTATGATTAGTCATGCTCAAATCAGTAATCTCAATTTCCAACGGACAAAAAAAATTGAGAGGAATAAGAAACAAAGTGGTGTAGCATTATTTTAGGTCAGACAATGATTTGCAATTCTCACCAGGCATGATATAATATCATGCATACTATAATAAGGTTGAGAGGATATTATGAAATATAGATTTGCCCCGGTGCACAATCGCATAAATATTAACTCGCGGATGATTGATAAATTTTGATACGCCGCGTCTTTTTTATCTCGTTTGGCTCTGGTTTTTTTGTTGGCATGCGGGATATTAAAATAAGAGCGACGCGCACCAAGTTTTTGCCGCTCTCTCATGAACTCGACGGTACAAAAAATAGTGAACGAGGGCACAACCAGAGAGCCGCAAAAAGTTGTATCTTGCGAAATTTTGTTATTCGATACGCACGCGGCCGATATGTTTTCGCGATACGAAAATGTATAATGGGGCTAAAAAGCCCGCCCGAGACCTTAATTTCCGGACAAAAAAGACCGTTACCACCCCGACCGAACGGAATTCGTTCATTAAAAAGGACGCTTCTTAATATCCCCAAGTAATTTCCTAGCGGACCGCCTTAATAACAACACAATGCCGCGTTGTAATTGTTTTAATATATCGCAAACACGCTGTCGGGGCCTTGTAATTAATTTTGTGCTCCGATTCCCCAGCCTTATTAAATGATAGATACTACCTAGATACTGTTCAGCGCTCAACTAATTAGTCTTTTCTATGATACGCCACTCAAATGTAAAATCAAGCTTCATGAACAAACTCTTGAAATAAACCCGGAATCGCGCGCTCGTGCGCTGTTATGGAAAATCACTTAATCGTAAAGATTTATAATCAACTTGCATTCATAAAAAAGAGGGTCATAAAAATAATTCATACAATAAGTCATGTTCCGTATGAACGTTTTACATGTAACATTTTTGTATAAAATTATAAATCCATTTCATTCCTACAGAGACAAAAATATATATGTACAAATATATCCCTATTAAAAAATGATCGAGCTCGCCTTATAAGGCCCTTATCAGGGGAACCATTACAAGCCCAATTAAGTCCAGACTATTTTTTACTAGGGATATGGAATTTATATTTTTTATATAAGTAAAGTATATTTTTTCGGTAAAATTTATATTAATTTTATATTTAATTTATACAACTTATTGCCACTTTATGAATTATTTATAAATGATGTATATATTATATATATACGAATATGTTTTGAATATAAAAAGAGTAAAATATATTTTCATTTGTATATGAGTTTTCATTGCACTTAAGTAATTATTTCATATTAATTTAAATTAACGGAAATAAAATTAAAAATTTTGTCTCTACATGGAAAAAAAGTTATAATAATTTTTATTAAATTATTATAATTTGTGTACACACAATTTGTATGTAATTTTCACCAGTTTCATAATTGGAGGACAGAATCCATTTTTGATAAAAATTATAAAGCTGTTCAGTTAAGGATATCACAACATTGATTAATTTTTATCAAATGTTTTGTCATTATTATAAAATAGTTTTTTAATTTATACCATAACGTATGATAATTTCTTTTCAAAATGATTTATGTTCCTCACTCATAGAACAGTTTGGTAAAAATTATTAAACTTTTTTCTCTGTGATATTGCAAGCCGAATGAACAATTGTATAATCAAATTAATTATAATCAAGTAAATCAAGTAAAAATGTATAAAGAATAATTATCAATTCCCAAAAAATGAATAATATATAAAAAGGTCGAGTTTTTTTTTTACTACATAACAAACCATCACTTTTTTTTTCCATCTATTAAATTTTAGTGGAAAATTCATATTTCAACATTTCAACTTTTCGACGTACAAACTAAACCAATTTGAAGTAAAAAAAATTAAAAACTAAAATTTTTCTCATCTTTTGCAAAATTTTGTTTGTTGGAGAATGAAAGAAATCATAATTCCTCCCAACGAGAGGAAATATTCGTTTGTTATTCAGTGTTGAAATAACACTTTCCGCAAATCACACCTTTCGTGCTATTTTCTTTCGAATATTATGAATTTGTTCAACATCTTGTCGGAAGCTTTTTTTATCTCTCCGCGTCTTGGTGCTTGCTCGCGTGTGAAATGCCGCAATATCAAATAGCGCAACCGGATGTGTCACGCAAGACAATGCGGAGGAGCGCGAAAAATGATTGCACCGCTTCAGGGATTCGGGAATATGCAAAATAATAAAGTGCACTGGTGATAATTTTTACAAAAATACTTTCCCTTTTTTTTTACAACTGGCATAATTTCGCGAGTTTCTGTCGGTAATCAGAATTCATGCTGTGAATCCTAGAGTTGGGCGACAAAAAAAAATTTCACCTCTAAACAAAAATCAACTTCGATGGGGGCTCTCAACTGAAAAATATTCCAGAATCAATATACATTTATAAAACAGTGCATGCATCTTCGTACACTTTTTAGCGAAGGGGTAAAAAATTTGCGATGTAACGTTGGATTATTAAAAAAAAGTTTGCGCAACGGATATCTTGTTTTTCGTAGAATTACTTCATTTAATAACATGTTTGCGCTTTTCGCGTACGATATGTCTGTGTACACATAAAAAAAAATCGATTTACCTTCGCGTGTAATTTTGCTCCCGGAGAAGGAACGCGAGATGACGTTTTTAATTACCGCCGTAGTACCCAAACAAATGTTGCGCGACCGATGTCAGCGTTCAAGCGTCGGACATCTTGACACACTGCTGTACTAATCGACTATTATATTTGTCAACGCTAAGCAATAAAATCGGCGACAGCAAAGGCTGCACCCACACGGACAAAAATATATTTTCAATTATATTTGAAATATCCCAAATAGACCCCAGTAAAAAAAATTGTATGTTCCTAGTAAAAAGGATCATATATTGTCCATATATATCATCAAAATAGATTGATACTGTATTATATCTTATAAAATCATGTATTGTTTATATATTGACAATATATTGATATTAGATTGTCAATATATTAACAAGATATGGATAATATATTGACCGTATATGTTTGTATATTGACCAATATATTGTATATATATGGTCAATATATTTTTGATATATTGTCAATTTATTCTAAATATATGCTAGATATTATATGTATGTAATAAAATATATTATAATGTATATAACATAATATATGATATCTGAAATTATATATTTTTCATGTCTGGACAATATATGATACTTTTTAATAAGAACACAATTGTATATTATATAGTTTGTTTTATTTAAGATTTATTTTATAAATAAAATATAAACTTATACATATCATACATAAACCGTTTATATTTTTTGAATATAAAGTGGCAAGATCTTATATAAATTAAATATAATTTTTTTCTATGATATATGAAAAAATATATTAAATACATATTTTTTGCATATATTTTGACTAATAGTTTCGTCCGTGTCGACGCGTTTGTCAACTTCTCGAAACCGTGAAATTTTTCCAAATTATAATTAAATCCACGCAGTATTATATCGTTTGTGTTATATCGAAAAGTTAGGACAGCTCGTGAAATATGGCTTCGACTAGAACAAAAACAGAGATAATGAAACGCTTCGGCAGCTTTATTTATATTTCATGGCAAAAAACTTTTGTGCAATAAAATTGTCACGGACGATTACCACTACAATCCGTCCCGCGATTCTCTCCCTCTCGGTTTTAAAAATATACCGTGTGCAATTTTCATCGACTTTTCAACCTTTTCTATTATTTGAAATTAATGAATTTTTCATTTCACGAATATCAACGATGTATTTCCACCTGGTCCCAATGAAGGGGACACTATTGATTTTTCCAAAATCGATACTCAATTTACACTAATAGAGGTAAATCTTCTTCATTGCAGTAATAATTACTGCGATTAATTATTATTCAAATGGCTCTTTCCCTTCCTGGCAAGATTCTCGAGGATGCAATAAAGTTATAAACCCACCTTTGTTATAAACAATATTGCCAACTTTTAATAACGAAAAGGCGGGCGCGATTTTAACAGAAATAAAAAAAGTTGTCCCAACGATGAAACTTGAGCTGTTTCCATAAAATACAAGTAATTCGTTGCCCGGTTAACTAAAGCATTAGCCTTTTATTAGCTCCGGTTATATCGTCGTGAAAAAAATACTGTAAGAAAAAAAAGAATAGTTTGAGCGGCGTTATTGAACGTGCTTGATGATGTACATAATCAATAATCCTGGCTCAAAGCTCTCTCTTTGAGTGTTGCGTGATAAACAGGCGAAATCAAAATCTGAGAAAGTTGCGCGACATTTTGACTCGCGATTTGACCGATCGTTTAGTCTCTTAATGACGCTTGATTTCAAGTCCCCGGCTGGAACAAAAGCGCACAATTGATATTAAAACGCGACGCGAAACATTATACGATCGAACCTGGGGTAGCAAAAATATTCACTCAAGTGGTCTTTCATCTTTTAACTCATCTCCGATTCGAGCATCGTTTTCATTTGTACTTTTCAATTCGAATATAAATTCATTCCAATCCGTTTGCTTCAATACCAAGGTGAGAACAAAAAAATACTAACATATATGTTAGTTTATTTTTGTATTTGCACATTTCAATTGTTCATTTTTTATCTGAAAGTTTCCAGTTTCAACAATTCCTTTTTTTCAGAAACGAAATTTAAAAATAACTTGTCAAAATTAACTTCACACCTGTATATCATTTTTTTTTTCAATTTTCCATGTCAGTTTGAATAAAAAACTTGAAAATATATGAAAAATAAAAATTTGACGATAAAAATGTTAGGCATTAGAGACCATTTTGGCCAGGCGATGTTTTTCGGCAGCCACTCGACCGGTTATCGATTTTTGTTACTGTCTCAAGGAGGAGACAGTAAAACAAGTAAACAAGAGAAAAATAAAAGGGCGGTAGGAAAATTCGTGCAATTTTGAAAGTTAATTGTTGTATCGCATGCACGCGCGTATGACCAATCTGCGAGCGTTCCTTTTTCCACTCGAACAAAAAGACACGAGTGCACTTTATTCGCCCGTCCCGCAGCGCCGCGCATTTTTCCCATTTTCCCCCTCAAAAGGATTTAATTCTCTCTCATTTTATTTTTACCGCCGCTTCCAGGGGCTCTTTTTCCGCCCCGAAAAGGTACATTCGAAGTGCCACTTACTTTCTTTGCGACGCTTGTTTGTCAGAATAATTACTTTTTTGCATGAATTAATATTGTTAAGACAAATAAAACGACAGTGAGGATAATTGAACATTTTTCAAGCCAACTAAAACCGGTTTGGCTGCTTTTTTTTCATATCCAGAAGTTTGTTTCAACTTCACGTATTAGTTTTTTAGAGTTGATTTAAAAACGAAACAAGTCAAACGAACGATGTTTGCTTCGTAAAAGTCGACCCTAACCTATATGAACAATCAGAAAAATTCAAAACGTTAAGAATACGAATTATAAAAATGAGAAACAAATTTCATTTAATGAAATTATAATTTTGACCTCTAAATTGAGTACTAATTATGAATTATGAATTATTTTATGTGACCAAAGTTTCTAACCTGTTACACTTTCCTCAAATTGGTCAGTTTACTTCATAGCGACGCTAGGGGACAGGACTTAACCTAAAATTTCAATCACTTCAAATAGAATTCAAAATATATAATATAACTGTTCAGTAAAAATTATACCGATTCTGGTAAAAATTATTAAACTTTTCTCTCCGTGTAATTTTCATTTTGTATATTTTTCAATGACGCCGGGGTTGTTGTTGCAACATTTGAATATTTAAAAACGAAAAAGAGCTTGTGCTTTCAAAGAAAAATTGCGTAAAACTTATTCTGCTTCAATTGTCGGAACGTTTCGTTTCTCTTTCTCTCTGTCGAGGTCGATCGAATTTGAGTTAAAAATTCCAGAATGTAATTCCAATCAGCTTATTTAATCAGCTAATTCAATTTCCTGTACGGAATTATTGTAACGTTTTTGAAAACGGGAGACATGTTTCTAATAATAAATTAATTCGAAATTACACTCGATGACATGGGATGAGAGCTGGCCTAACCGTGACGTTTGCTTCGTTATACTATAGATTAAATATTTAACATTTAAAATTGATTTTCAATCATTCCGCTCGAAACGGTTTCAACAATACTGATTTTATTCGCATAATTACAATAAATTACATTTTTCATTGCGATAAACAGTTGATGCAATTTCATTTGAATTGTCGCGTGAATATTTCGAACTTGTTTTATTTTTGCTGCTGACATTGATTATCAGTTTTATTCAGACGATAATTTAAAATCGTGGTGAAATTAGAATTTCAATTTGTTTACTTCTAATTGCCAGCGGATTCAACATTGTTTTTCATTTCGAATCAACTTTTATTATTAACGAATGCAAAAACTCCCAGCAATGGCAATTTTTTTACGTTTTCAAACGCCCCATCAATTCTTCAGCTCTCTCGCAGGAGTGCAAAAAATTGGACCCATAAACCTGCCTATTTGTTATTGCAATTCATCTTTCAGCATTTGTGTATTATTACTTTTTTTCCGCTCTGATTCGTACAAATTTATAATGTCTATCAATCATGAGAATTTGAAAAAAATTTATGGAAATTTCAAGTGCATACATTATTATTGTAAAAACGCGGGGAGGGGAGGGGGAAATTCGATGTTGGCTGGAAATGTGCGTTCTCGCTCGCAATTCGAGCAACAAATTTGTGCGCACGTATATACGTTGACGAAATAATGCAAAGCACGTGCAATAAACGAAGAACATATACATTAGATAACGCGCCCAACCTAATAATATATGCATGAAATTGGCATACATAGTGGATCTGCGGTTTTTAAAATGCTGAAAATGAAAAAAAAGAGGACTCGCCCGCAAAACAGACGGACATTTTTTTATCTCCCCCCTCCTTTGCCCCCCACTCTTGCATTATTCAACGCAGGCACGTATTTGATTCAATCGAAATTTGTCCGCGAATAATTTTTACCATTTGAACTGGGTTTTATGAAAAACAATAATTCAGCCGAGAACTAATTAGGTCGCGTGTCAAAATGGCGAGTCATAATTGTGTCAAAGGGGTGAAATAAAAATAATAAACGGGTCCCTCCCCACCCCTCCCCCCTCCCTGACGAAAAAAGTTTGACTATAAAACGCGCGTGGTGATTGAAAAATGGCAAACATTTCAAAGTAATTATCTTTTTAAACTCAGCGAGCTTCCACGTGGAAATAAAAAGAATGAATCTCGCACTTTACGATGTCTGATTCTGAATTAAAATTTCAGTCCGATAAAACGTGGTGCGTATTAGCGGCTAAGCGTTCCCATTAAATATTGATCTCATTCCAGGTGAACATAAAATGATGAATCTCATCATTACCGTGCATCAATTAACCAGGAGAAATGTTAAATTCATATGGAAATATGAAATTTCTGCCACGTCAGATGTAAAATGTTACGATTTCGCTTTGATTCAAAAAGTTTCTTGCGTGTTATAATGAAGTTGGGGAAACGTATTTTCGTGATTATTGAATCAATGTTGATTTTTTTGTCTTCAATCGATCCTCCATAAATATATTTTTTTGTTTATATAAAATTTACACAAATAAAATGTTTAAAAAGTTTATAATCAGTATTAATTTTTTTCGTTTCAAAATTTATATATAAATTTTGTATATAAAAGAATATAAAATCGATATATGAATAAAATATAAGATCAGTGTATCAAAATATAATTTTTATTTTTATTTTTATCATACTTCGTAAAAGTTATGAAATAAATTGTTTTTTCAATTATAAAACATTCAAATAGTTAGTATTTTTTTAAAAATACTAACTATAAGATAAAACTAACTATAAAATATATTCATATATTAATTTATATAATAATTTATATAATAAATATAGTATATATTATAATATATATTAATATATTTTGTTTGCATAAAATATTCAGATATAAATAGAATATATAATTCATATATTATTTTTTCTATATTCTGAAATTTATAAATTTTTATATAAATTGGAAAAATTTGTATTTTTGTATAAACTAAATTAAAAAAGTCATAATTTATGAATTAGTTGAACGTAACTTGAGAGGAACCAATCAAATGCAGGTTCTTTCCATGTTTAATTTCGAGTGCAAAAAGTTTTCAGAATCAACACAATTCCCGTTCATTATTGCAAAATATGTAAATACAGAAACGTCGGAGAAAAATCAATTAAATTTATATCGAACCCAAATAAGACAGCGGTAATGAATAGAACTCGCTGATAAAAGTTTGCTCGCGGCGCGCACTTGGAAGAAAATTAACTTCTTTCTCAACTTCAATCATTTTTCCGAACAATCTTTTACTCTAATAATCAATACATTTGCCCCGTAAAAATGTAACAAGCTATTTTCAACAATCCACCAACTTCGAGAGACCGAGGAAAATTTAAGCCCGAAGTTTTTGCAAAGCTCATATCTCCGAATCTACTAGAGTTCGCGCGAAATCGTCAGTAAATTAGATTGAAGTTAGCCTGAAAAAGGTGGTCCCGAGTTCGCAGACCTTCCACTTTTCAACCCCAAAAAACAACAAAGTTATCGACTTTCATCTTTCGCCTTTTATTTTAATTTCATTCTCATATTTTTTTTCCCCTGTTCTGTTCTCCACATT
>JAAMPD010003312.1:0-10398 GCA_025266255.1 Trissolcus basalis
CTTTTGCTTCATTCCCAACTTTTTTTTCCGTTAATTAAGTAGACAAAGTCAGGTTAACTCTTTTGATTGCGGAGCCAGAAATACATTTTCACTAATTTATTTCACCATCTCTGATTTTGTTTATTTGACTCCGATTGAAAAATTATGTGAGAAGCGAATAAAATGAGAGTCATATGTTGAAATAAAAAGTGGATGAATTAATTAATCAAATGACAACATTAAATGAATAAATTATGAAAATCAAATTATTGGAATGGAGTGTGATAATTGGTGTATTTCATTTCGTTTGAAAACAGGCAAAATTTTTGCAGCTGATAAATTTGTACAAGTCGAAGTATCGGCGCGCATTGTCCCTGATGTTTTTGTATAAATCAGGCAAATGACGAAATTTACGAGCTCCCCCGACGGGATATAGTTTGTCGCGGACCGAGAGCCTTCGACGGAACCCAATGCGAAAGAGTACAGGTGTTCGCTTTTTTCGCCGACGTGATTTTGTTGTTTGCATTAGCTTCTCGACGGTGCGCTCTGTAAATAAATACCACCGAACCCCGTGAGGTATCTTACGCGGCACATGCGACGCATAACAATGCATAACAATGCGCCAACTAAGTTTTTCCCTTTTATTCTTCTGTTTGATAGATATTAAAGGTGAGAATTATACGTACAAAATTGAAAAAAAATTCTATACAATCACGTACTAAAATAATGGACATAGATAACCAACAAGAACAAAAATATACATGTAAATATTTCTTGATTTTATTTATTGTACATGTACATAATATATATTTTTGATAAAATTTACATTTAGTACAAAATTTATTCATATATAATATAATATAATATAATTGTCACTATGTTTTATGTATGGACAATATAAAATCCTTTTTACTAGGGTTCATATATACATAATATATATTTTCGATAAAATTCATATTTATTTTATATTTCATTTATAAAATTTTTTGTCGCTTAATGAAATTAATGATTTATAAGTGACTTATACAGGGTGTTCCAAAAGTCTGAAAACGGTTGAACATCTGACGAAATTCAAATACAATCGGGCAAACGCAAAAACACGTGTCGAATAGATTTTGAAAACCTATCCGATGACACCAAACTCGACCCCCCACCCCCACCCCAGTGGGTGGGGCGGGGGACAAGTTGAAAAATTTGAATGGAAACTCCCGTTTTTTTTGCAGAATCAGATTCTACTCTGAATATTTTATTCAGGTCATTTTTTCATTTTTATCAATAATTTCGCCGTATATTTGTGTTTGCCTGATTAGATGAGTGTTTCTCGAAAAATTGAGCCGTATTTGTGAATTGACAGTAACAATTACTTTTTACGATTACATCGATAACAATATATGATAAAGATCAGAAATGACGATGTTTTTGAATGTTTCTTTTTGCAAAGCATAAAACGAGAAATGAGCAAAAAAATGTGTTCTTAAAAGTTCTGACAATAAGTTTGTCGCGGTGGTCGGAAAATCTGTTCAAAAAATGTGATATTGAATTGATATTGGGAAAAGTTTGAGTGCTAAGTGGAAATTGATTTCACGCTAAATTGGATTACGACATCGAGGAATGTGAGAGAGCTTCAGTCTTATGCTAATTTGCAGCTAAACCAACAATCTTAGCTCGTCTCTGACATTATGACTCTTTTAATGGATATTTCACGGTTTACCCAATACTTTTTTGTTTGCTTTGGAAATCAATTGCTAAAGCGATTACCATTGGCTTAATTTTTTTTAGTGAAAACGCGTTTTATCGTTATTGCATCTTTTTTTTCATTACATTCTTTTTTAACACATGTCATTAGATAAGGACAATACGATGTTTGTTTATCTCATATCCAATGTCACTTTTTGAGTTTTAATACTTTTCGGACAACAGAAATGAGGTTTTTTATTATTTAACAATTACAAATTTAACAAAAAAAGTTGAAAATCCTATAAAAAATGCGATTTATAAGTTTGAGAAAATTCTTGCAACAATAATTCTGTCCATTATATTTGATTACAGGACAACATGCACTGCGGAAAATTTACTTTATTGATTGAACTATACTTTTTTTAGTTCTGGCGTTTATATTTAATATAAATAAATTATTAAAGTCAATGCGAAAGTAAGAATCTGTATATATATTTAAATTAAATGGAAAGAATTATAAAATTTAATTTATTCGTTGATTCTGACACGGATTTTTAATTTAAAATGTTTTTAACAAAATATATAAGAAAAATCTTATACGCGTCGACTGATCAGTTTGCTTTTTGTCAAATCACCTTGATTAATGTTTAATGTTACTAAATTGCCAAGTTGGCATGAATCAGTTCAAATATAGTTGACAAAAAAACTAATTCTCATTAATACTTAATACTATTTCTTTATAATTATTTTCTGCTAATTTGCAGGTTCAATTTTTTTTCTGGCCAGAGAGAATGTGTTGAAAATTGAGGCATGTGTATTTTCGACTGCCATAAACAATGAGATAAAGAGTATGAACAAGTTTCACAAATTCAAATTCAATATATTTAATTTCAAACTATTGTGAAAATGCATGCTACATCATTTTGTTTGATTTTTTTTGAAATTCATTCATAGATGCGTTCGTATTAGATTTAATATTCAAAGTTACAAAATATTCTGACTATTATGCGAAATTGCATGTCCCACCTAAAAGTCAAACCCTCCTTCTATACCACTTTTGATTGTCAGTTAGAATAATGTAGAGTTGCATTTGTGCGTTATAATTTTGTCGACTTTTGTGTTGCTGTTTAACACGTGTGATTAAACGAAGATAACAGGATGCGTTGCTAAAACTTTGATCTCGTTTCAGTGTCAGTTGGAGCGATTCATCGACCAGAAACAATGATGTACGTGAGTTTGCAAGAGAAGGATGGCAGAGAAAAATAGAACTCTAGGCGAGACGGACGGGACGAAAACGGACGAAAGCTAACATCACTAATCCGAAAGTCCGGCTTAAGCACACCTGCCATCCCTTGACAAGAGCTTTAGAGCTCGCGTTAGCTGTCTTTTTCGCAGGCAACTGTTCGTTTTGTTCAACGTGTTCTAGAAGGAACATGCTGAAACAATAGCGTGCTTACGGCCAAAATTCGCGCCACGCGGAAAGCTTACCGCGGATGTATTTCATGTCTCAATTATTTCGTACAATGGCCGCGGCATTTCCGGTCCGTTCGTACTTCACGCCGCAATCTTTGGGTGTGATGTTGTGCGGTAACTGTGACAGGGACGAAGTGAAAAGAGGATCTCGGTCTTCCCTAGCCGAGAGAGTGCTCGGACGAATCACATCCGGACGTTCTGTTACGATTTCGACGATATTTCATTTACCATCCAGACCGTCCCATTTGTCTAGATTTATTTTTGCAAACAAAAATCATGACCGAGACAGGAATACTCAAGTGCGATTCAATTTCCAACTGAAAGAAGTTATAAATCAGTCAGACATGCACTTTTATAGTTTAACACGCGCCTTGGTCTATTGTTTTTCTCTATCACATTAGAAAAGAACGTGAATATGACTCAACAATTTTTTTTTCTGAAAAAAATGGAGAATCCCTGCCTACGTCATGTGTTTTATTGAAAGTTTGAATAAAATAAATAATTATATAAATAGCTAAAAAACTAAAAGGAGTTATTATGAGAAACATAATTGACAAATTTTTTGTAGAACAATCTAACAGACAAAAATATATTTCAAAATATGATTAGGTATATTTTCTATATTTAAAATATATCCGTGTATAGTCTACATATAAGTCATTTACATATTATTTTTAAAGCTGCAATAAATTATATGAATAGAATATGAAATGAATATCAGTTTTATCGAAAAAATATATTTATATGAAAAATATTTAATTAAAATATATCTCGCAGTGAAGAAAATCATATATTGTCAATAAATTGATCATATATTCACAATAATATAAATGAAGTAAAAGTAAATTTCATTGGAAAAATATGATATATTTATTCAAAAGTATGAAATTAAACTATATCTTTACGTATATTTTGTCATATTTTGTAGAATATGAAAATGAAATGAATGTACGTGCTTCTTTGATAATTTGTTCATTTATTCTTAAAATTAGGTTCCATAACTAAAAATAATGTCTCATATAGCTTAGGAGACACGGCTTTTGCTGAGTACAACTGTTTTTTCACAAACAAGTAAGATAAAAATACTCACGTAGGATAGTAATTTTCATAAATAGCTCCACCTATTAGTATAAAAATTACCCTACTTTTTATTAATTAGAATAAAACAAAAGTGCAATAATGTATTTGAATAATATAAACAACTGAGGAAAAAGAATGTTATTGAAATGCTGAACTTTATTTTTTCTAGGACGTTCCATTAAAAATGAACGAAAAGTATGTCCGCATTCTTTCTTTGTGATAAGGGTAAATTCGGAGGTACAATTTTTGTTAGTCTCTGTTTTTTACACAGAATTCAAAAGAAACGAAACTATATGTGTCGCGAAATCATTTGCTTATTTAAATTAAATTTGAAATCCGAGAGGAACGTCCTTCTCTTTTTTCATCAACAAATAACGTACAATCTCATTTAAAGTAATTTTTGCATTTATCAGATTTATGATATTTTTTGGACTAAAAGAACTGATAAGTTTCATTTTCGAAAGAAATTAAATTCCTGCCCTGGTTGGCTTAAGCGTAATGTAGCAGTGGTTCATAATTTATGAGAAGATGACTTGGAATTCACAATTAGATCTAATGGAACCTTCGTTGCTACAGCAAAACCAG
Source organism: Trissolcus basalis (assembly GCA_025266255.1). Lineage (NCBI taxonomy): Eukaryota > Metazoa > Arthropoda > Insecta > Hymenoptera > Scelionidae > Trissolcus > Trissolcus basalis. The sequence goes on from JAAMPD010003312.1 coordinate 4,795, forward strand.
CAATCAAGATCGACGGATTTCTGCTTGAATTATTAGCAAACAGCAAGCTGACGATGAATAATGAATCACCGACGAACCGAATCATTACAGAAATCGGCTTCAAATGATCTGACAATTCAATACTGGTATTTTTCTTCACGTAGACATTTTGTCATATGTCTTATAAAGGTATAACAGATTATTTAAGACGAATGGCGCTATCTTTTTTTTTTTTTTTCAAACAAAAAAAATTGTTTTATTCATAATAAGTCTTAATTTGAGACCGTTTTTTAAAATTGTGGGTTATGAAAAGAGTTATTTAAATTATGACTTTTAAGTCTTGTGAAAAGTCTTGAATCAAGACAGAGTGCAAGATCCTTGCTGGTTACCAGGGTGTGGACGTTCAGAACAGACTACCATGTCACTCCCTGCCAGTGTGCCAGCCTTTGTCTGAAACTGTGGAAACTGGTTGAGGACCAGAAGACAAATAATCTTATCAGCTGGGCACCGGTGAGTCAACACACGAGGAACCCAGCTAAAAAAATGTGCGACACGCAAACGATTCTTCAACGACATAATTTGTTAATTAATGCACGAATAATTACCGACAATTTAAATCAATCAATGAATATTTCGATTTTTTCCCCACGTTTCTAATGAATTCTTAACATTTGTCAAAAACATTTTGAAATATATTTGTCAGGAATGATATATCTATCATTTTATCATTTTATTGAGGAAAGTTGGTGTGGCGGTAACGCTTTCAGCTTGTGTTCGGGAGGTCGGGGGTTCGAACCCCCCTCGGCCGACTACTTGGAAAAAGTGTTTTAGTTTATTTGACGTCATGTAATGTGTCCAATATAAATGTTAAAACTATGTCTTACAAAAAATTGTGTGTGACGTCTAGGGCCTGGATTCTGTCTGATATTAAAAAATAAGTTGGACAGTTGTAATGAGATTTAGATTTCTTTGATATTTGATAATTTCATAGATCTATGTAGTGACCAATTTTTTATCGCATAAAAAATTGTAAACGTATCATAATACGCACGCATTATAAATTTTTTATTTTAATTGAGAGAGCTATGAGTTTAACAATTGATGTTTATAAAAATACCTAAACTGAACCATTTATTTCTATGTTGCATTTTAATCAATAATAATTTATAATTACAATCTTTGTATACAGAAAAACATGATATATGTGCTCATGCTCGTCTTTTAAGGAAATTTCACTATTTTTACTATTTCACTATTGCTTTCGCTCGAGTTTTCCGGATTTTCAGCCATCCTCCCCCCCCCCCCCTCTTTCCCGGGAGGGCCCGAGTGCCATCGGTTTGATAAAATACTTGTGGAAGAAACATTAGTTTCTTTATGTTTTGATTAATTGAGAAATTTGCAATAAGGTTATAACTCGAAACTTAAATCAATTATTTAGTATAAAAGTTTCCTTAAAATTTTTTTTCGAAAACACATATGCAATACAAATAATAACATTAAACCATTTCACTGTAAAGTTTTCTTTAAAATTTCCCTCCGCAGTCATAACTGCTTGCATTTATGACGTGTAACTTTTTTTCATATAAGATAGATATATGAAATCGGAGAAATTCATTTTATATATCATTTTGGGATCACTAAACTTTCGTTCGTATTGTTTACATTTTTTTCATATTTGAAATTTACTTTGGAAAGGTATTTGTTTTTTGTGTCATTTTTTAATTTATTGTTTGAATTACAGCGTTCGCACTTTAATTTCGGCGTTTCTTCTTGACTGGGAATCCGCTTTTCAGCGTTACCACTGCACCATTGTAAAAGGGACGGCGACGGCCGTGAAATAACAAAGCTGGTTTCGTCTCCCTTTATAACGAAACGATACAATGGAATGCGCAACTCGTGTCTGGGTTTTGCAAATTAAACGTGTAGTTTAACATGCTTCTATTATTTCTGCGCAGGTGGCGTTGATATCATTGGACGGGAAAAAAAGTGGACAGGAGTGACAAAAAAAGAGGGACGGCCAGGGGGAGATGAAAACGGCATCATAAGCTGAATGAAATAACCACAGGATGGCGCACTTTGTCCCGCGGTCAAGAAAAATATGGCCAAATTTGCGGGCGCGCAAATTAAATCGAGTTTTAAATAATTTCGCTCGTTTTTTGCGGATTCATTAAGTCCCGAAAAGGAAATGAGTTTGTTTGGGTTTGGACCGACCCCTGGGGTGTGTGTTATTTTTTCCCCAGGTGGCAGGTTTTTTCATTTGATGTGAGAACCGTGAAAGGGGAACAAAATAACGCCGCGAGAATGTCCGCAAAGAAATTTAATGTCGTGCCATTAAATTTATTTATTCGCCGTTTAATAAGCAATCTAAATTCTGTCCATTCTTACGATTCGCGCACTACATTCTGATGCGACACCCTAGACTGTCTTCTCCGCCGCCGCTCACCCTTCGTTTTCAAAGTCAAATTCTGAAATCGATCCCAGGAGTGCCTTTAATTTTCAACCCCGCGAATCTTCGATTAATCGCAGATTCTCGGCTTAACGGACTAATCAAAACCTCTCGGCTTCTATGATACTATCCAAATTGATATTCACGAGAGCTATCCAATTTTTATAATGAAAATTCCATCATCTGCTGCGCAAATTTTTATTAAAATCGGTCAAATTAATTAAAAATCGACATCTTATTGAAGGTATTTCTTTCTTATTATTATTCCTAAATTTCATTTTTTTCAATTTAGTACACTTTTCCAGACTAACCATATTGTTAAATTTTTTTGAATCCCTCACGGACAAAAATATATGCAAAAAGATATTTTTAATTCATTTTTTATATATATTATATTAATAATTTATATAAAATCTTGCTACTTGATATTCGAAATATAAACAGTTTACATACGGAATATATATATATATATAAGTTTATATTTTAGTCATATAATCAATATTTCATGCATATAATTGAAAATATATTTTTGTCCGTGTTAAATGTTTCAAATTTCTTTATTAACCTGACTAGAAATAGTGAAAATGAATATTTCATTTTTGCTGTTTACTTATAACAATTAAATGCTAAATAAGCTCTGAGTATTTCTTTTTTTTTTTAAATGACTTGAGTTAGACAGACTGTTATTATTTTCATATTAGCGATTGAATTCAAACAAGTCCATTTTTTTCTTATAAAAAATACAAAATATAAAAAGTTTGAAATATGTATAAAAAATAACATGAAGTTAAGATCAGAAATAATTTTTAGTCTATCAATTTTTGTATTTATTTATAAGGTAAAATTTTTTACGATTATTGATGTAACGCTTTTTATAAAGTTAAACTTTTGAACTTCAAATAAAGTAAATATAAAAATGGTAATACAGTTCAGTTTTTGATGTTGACTTTTTTCGTATGAAATTTGTTGAGAATCATGCAAACGTTTTTTTGCTAATAGACATATATATGACTATATCTTAAACCAGCAATCAAAAAAAGAAACTCTATTGCCTCTTTGATCGTAAATATAAGTTCCTGTAGATTCAGAAAAACCGTTTTGAATATGTCAACCCAATCCTTTTACGCCTATTTTGCTTTAAGTGACATTCAACTTTGCCCATCCATGGTATAATTTATTTTCATACTAGAATACTGCCTAGTTATCTCAGGGGCCTCGTTACCAGTTATTACCATCGAAAGGGTTACCGGACGAAACAGAACCCGAGGATATGTTTGCTGTCGCAAAGTATTCTTCTCCCTGTAGGACAAGTTCTTTAGCATGCTTTCTTATTCTGCACCCATCAAATAACCCTTCTCAACCCTTTTGCCATACAAAAAAACGCATCTCCAGACAAATGGTTCAGTGATCCACAATCATGCCTGCTAATTAAAATTATTGGCGTAATTTGTTTGAATCTGGATTAAAGTTACTTCTTTTTTAAGAGAAGAGTCGACGCAGGGAGTAACTTTTTGATGTCAAATGCGATCAAAGTATGCTTGGCATTGACGCCTCTGAATAGGTGTAACTCGGTTAAGCTACGAGACGTTGAATAAATTTCTTTTTGCCATGAAAAGAACGACGCTGACACAGATTTATTTGTTCGTGCCTGGTTTCTACGTTTAATTTAGTGATATAATTTTTTTGTTCCTTTTTTCTTTTAATTTTTTCTGCCTTTTTATGGATTTCTTTACTTTTGTTCTTCTTTTTTTCGGAATTCACAAAATTCAGCTTTGAAAAATGGGACTGTCAATTGGTTGAACTAAATTTCAAATTGCAGACAAGACTGAACTGAAAATTCAAATAACGACAGGTTACAAATCAGAATTTTAATTTGGTTATAATGTGGAGTCGATTTTCAATAAGGATATTATTAAAACTGAAAAGCTCGGGTTTCGAGTTGACTGACGTATCAAATTATTTGGCTTTTTTTCATTAAAGGTTAGTCCTAAAAGAAAATCATGATCGGAGTTGAGTACACTGTAACGAGACGTTTGACGGACGTGCTTATTCTCTGGAGAGGAAGAGAGTACCAACAAAATCCATGACCGAGCGTAGTAGTCTGCTTTTCATTCTTTCATTCTCTACCCTCTTCATCGATTACGCCGCCAGCGTGCAACAAACGAACAACAATACCGATATTATAACGCTGTCAATAATTTTTACTACAACATCTGTCGGTTTTTCTACTATTCTCTCCAAATAATAGGTAATATTAAAAACAATCTCATCTTTTTTTTTCATTTAAATCTCAATGTCATCTTCAAACTAAAAATATTTAATATATTTAGCAAATTATTTTAAAATTATCATCTGACAGGTTCATCAATGAAAAACTTGACTGCTAAAATGAAATTTACTATCTCTCACAGAGAAAAAATAAACGTGTAAATATATTATTTTTTCTCGTATAAATATAATATATTTTTTTAGTAAAATTTATATTCTATTTTATTTATATAATTTAATGCTTTATAAATAATGTATAAATGAGTGATATTTAGAATATATGTGGATATATTTTGAATTTAGAATATATATTTTGAAATATATTTTTGTCTGTGTGGGATAAGTTAATATGTTTTTATTTAATTTGATTAGACTAGTAGATAGTGGCAATTTCTTAAAATGAAAATTGACCAAGAAAACTGTTATTGTTTTGATGGAATGTTTGATATAGTATGTTAATACATGCATGAGATTCTATAGGTTATAATATCTAGGAGCTCTGTCATTCCTAAGTAATTATGTACTTAACTTTGTGTGGTCCCTGGGTAAAAGCTGTCGCGTTATCTTATACGATACCGCTCGGGGCGATCGTTCATACAAAATGAGAGGAAACGATGCGAGCTGAGAGCTTATTTGACAAAAGTGATCTTCAAATTTTTTTAATTTCACTATATTTTTATAAACTGAAACGCTATAGCAATTCCCATGTACATTGATAAATATCTAACATTATTCAAACAATTTCCCCCTTTTTAATTTTAATATGGTAATTATTATCATTATTTTATTATTTTCTTTATTGTTTAGAGGGTGACCCTTGTAACAACTTAATTACATATTTACAGTTTGACTAGCTGATAATAGTATTACAAATAAGTATAAATATAATATGGTACAGTTACAAAACATTT
>JAAMPD010003313.1:0-10401 GCA_025266255.1 Trissolcus basalis
TGAGAATTTTTGACAGAAAAGTAATAATTTTACGATGTTTCAGTTTAATTTTAATCTTAAAAGTTTTCCTCTTAAACATAGTAAAATGATTACCTTTGTTTCAAAAATTCCCAAACTACTATAAAACATAGTAAATTTTCATACCACATTTTTCGAAGTGTAATGTTCATTTGTTTATCATTCGTTCCAACGTCTACAACTGGAATCAATAACGTGAGTGTTTGATAACAATAAAAGAGCAAAGTCGAACAGATAGGTCCCTTTTTTTAAGATGCCTGTATTAATTCATCATTAATTTTGAAATCAGATTTGAACTATGGGCGGTGTGGTGAACGTCGATGCATCAAAATCTACCTGTGACACAAAAGTAGACCGCTATTAAGCAGCCATTGTCATGTTGTGCCATCAGATCAATTACGTCCGGTTAAACGACGATGATTTAGGGTACGCAATCATTCACTCAACGTTACGTAACCCTTAAACATGCTAAGCAGACGGAACAACTTTATTATCTGCTTTTCGTATCGCATTTCGGCATCTGGATAAATACGCGCCAGCATTTCAGTGCTTGTACGTTGAAAGGGAACGAGATGACTTGAGATTTTTTGCTCGAACAGTCTGCCCCTTACTCGCCAGTGTGAAAACTTTTCAAATCCCTCTCTCTTTCTCTCTCTCAGATACACGAAATATGCTTTGCGAATTTTTAAAACCACAATTGAAGAATTACCGAAGAACAATTTTATCCAAAGAATACAAAAAAAATATATATCTTACGACTTATGTGTGAACAAAAAAGTTACTGTGATTAATTTTGTTTTTTGTTATAATTTTTCCTTTGCATTGAAAATTTGTTGATACCGACCATATCCATAAGCCTAACTTATGGATATAATCATAGGCTAATCAAGGCTTGTAAATTTGATTCATTACAGGTAAACCTGATAGCCGATATCGTTTTCCCGCCACGAGCTCGAGACTATTGACAGGATCTTATTTAATATCGTAAAAACTAGTAAATTGTAAATTGGTAAAATACAACTTTTGCCAAAGAAAAAGTACCTTTTTATACACTGGGAAAAAATTCATGTATAAAAATACCTGTCGTAGATTGCATAAAAAAGATAAATATTTGTAACTTCATGTCAATAACACTAGACTGACCCCTTAAACAAAGCGCATTCTCTATTCGTCCGTGTGTAATCAGTTTAAGAGCAAAATCAAAGCTGCACTTTTTGTTACAGCTGCAGATAAAAAACAGCTAGCAATGAAAATGTGTAAATGCCGATGAGAACAAGTTTTTTACTAACATATATGGATGAAAAAAATGGTCAAAGGGAGATACAAAAATAGACACGGGGCATTGGCCCTTGCATTTGGAGAAAAGGTGCATCAATCTTTCGATATATTTTTGAACCTAATGCTCGCGTGTCACCCGAGACGCGGTGTCATTTTCTATATGCGCCCTGCAGTCAGTTGTGTAACTGTTCAAAACCAAAAGTTGTCACAAGAAATTAAAAAACATGTAAATGAAGATAGAAATTTGCTACCAGGAAGAGCTGAGAACAGACTTACAAAAATAGTGGAACACATTTAAATGTGACAGTGTTGGGATCAAAAGGAGGATTACAAAATACGAGGCCAGCTTCGATAAGATGAACAGTTAGACGTCAATCTCATGTAGTCTCGCGCATTTATTCCTATTCATTGTTATCGTTTCGTATTAGGGTAATACGTCAGGTGAATGATTGAAAACAGCCATGATAGATTAGTTGATTTGATGAAAAGGAGTCTCGTTCAATTTCCCGGACTAACGGGATCCCATTTAATCGAAAACAGTTACAGATCTGAGATGAATGTCAAAAGCAAAATTGTCTTACTTCAAGATGACAATTGTCACTGTACACTTTTACATTTTCTATTTTTACAAATGAAGCTTCCAAAATTGCCCCTCTCGAAAAGACATTTGAGAATTGTTTGAAATCACTTAGTCAAGCTGACACTTTCTTAATTCATTTCCAAAACAAAATTAGGCGAGGTCCAAATTGGGACGAAAACCAAAATTTCATCGTAAACATACACACAGTAAGTTGTAACAGATTTTTCATGAATTAGAATACAATTTTTCACATATGTTTCGCGAGCTAAAATAAGACAGATTTATTTTGTTTCAAAAATTATCGGATCAGACGGAAAATATTTGAAACACACGTCACCTAACAAATGAACTCAATTAGGTTACGTTAGAAAGGGTCTACTAGGAATAAATGTGATCTCGAAAAGAGTAACGGTGAAAAAAAAACCGTACGAGATTTAACATGATCAGATCTGATAAATACCAGGTGGCATACTAAGCAGTGAACAGGTCATCATCTTTTTTATCCAAACAGTCACACTGTTCGAGTCACTATTTTATGATAATTTCAAAAAAGTGTGTATCCTCTTTAAGGGTCATAATTTACCAATGATTTGTAGAGGAAAAGGGTTGATAAATGGATAAATTTGATGATCGTAAAAATAAAAAAAGAAGAAAAAAAATATGACAAACGCTAAGAATCGTGAAGGCGCGATATTTCCGGCAGTCATTTTTTCCCACAGACTTTTGCTCATTACACGTCGAGTGTCCGGTTGAGCGCTGTTTGACTGATCAGCCGCGAGTTACAACGTCTGTTTCTCGTCACATTGGAAACACGTGGCCCGAAAACACTGAGACTACTGTGCTCCTTCACGTCACTACGCTCTGCTCCTCACAATTTACTCGGTGAATTGCTCGACTTTGCTCGATCGTAAAAAAAAATTAATATTTTACTTTTGTTTGATTAAGCTCGCGATAAATTTGTCAGTCATCTTGCCATTGGCGGTTTAATGCAAGTTGAAAAAAAGTATACATTAAAAAAAGTAACAACTCAACTGGTAAGACTGAAATCAATTTTATTATGTTTGATCAATGTTAATTCCTTTTTTTTTTTCTTCCCACTCAAACGTCTGGGAGATGGAGAAAAAAAGATCTTTCATAATTGATGAAAGTGAAAAATAAATCCGAAATTGTAATGATTGCCACGTTTTGGAGAAAAGGTGACAGTTGAGGCACGAAACAAGACGAGCTGGATGTGACTGTTCGCGAAATCGTTGGTGTCCTGATCCAGAGCGTTACGGCGCAAATATAATTATGATGGATGACTTCGATGACACACAAGCTGTTTCTCTGCGATTAGTCTTAAGCGCGAAGATGAGCCATGGCGTCACGTTTTCTGCCGCGACGAGATACTTAGGGCCAGGTTCCCATATCAGGGATGCAAAAATTCAAATTCGTCGTCATTAATAAAAATTAAAGAGACATCACTGGGCGCGCTGCACGTCTGGGGTGAACCTTTCTTGCTCTTCTGCCAGGGTCGCGCGCACAGCCCAACCCTTTATCTTACCTGAGGCCCACAATAGCGTGAGACTATGGCCCTTTTGTACTCTATTTTCCTACTCATCTGCATACGCGCCCCACCAATCGTCTGATTTTATAACCTCTCGGTACTTTTTTTTTGTCTCTAGCCACTGTTTTTTCATTTCTTTTTTGTCATCTTTTCCTTCACCAGTTATACAAGCTGTTTCAAAGAACCGGCACAAAAAAAGGCAGAAAAAAATTTCACCAAGATGCGGACTTTAATTTGGTGACAACGTATATTATTGTACGTTATAAGGAAGTTAACAGTTTTATCATTACTCGTTACTTTGCTGAGCGTGAGAATCAAATGAAAACAGATTTTAAACAAATTGAAACAAACGAAAAAAAGAACTAAATAAAAAAAGTTTCATATATCCAAACATACAATTTTGAATATACAAAAAAGGAGTTTGATATTAATAATAAAAAAGAAGAGACGAAAATAAATATCGAGATTGTTTTAAACGAGTTACAGAGTTGTCTCTTTAAGAAAATGGTCATGAAACATTAAGTATAATTATTAAGTTGGAATCAAAGAGCAAGGCCGAATCTAATTAGAAATTTACATAATCTAATGTATAGACAATCAAATGACTCTATTACTATCGAACGAAAGGACTTGATGAATCAATAAGAAACCAATTAAATTGGTCGACTATACTTTTAAACATGTACGCCCATAACAATTAACAGGAAGGTTCACATGTCGAGGTAAGAACAATTTATATATAACTATAAAGAACTTCAAGAATCCCCTGAGATATTTCACAATCACATTATGTATCAGACGATAATGATACCAGGCCATACTTTTCGAGAAGAACAAATCTATTAGGTTTTGCAAAAGCGTCTAGGAGCTATTAAAATTCATGACTGTGTTTAACGTTAATCCGCCTGTATAATTTGGCACTGCGATTGTAAAAGTGCGCATAAGCTTTTCCAATCACATGGTTAACAATGAGCGTCTACGACAATAAGATTAACCTTCGTGTGACAAAATCATCACCGGCAAAATTTTTTTCTGCAACGTCGTGTAGATCGCACCGCAGAAAGAACAAACTTTTCCGCCTGAGCGCCCACCGCGACAATAACCAAGGCGATGATGAAAGGGTTGACAAACGAGCTTCCCTTGTGCCTAGCAGTGTGCTCCCTTGCTGGAGCTGCGGCGTTGCGGGACCCATAACTTTGACCGGGCCCAAATGTTGTGACAATGTATACGACCTTCCGAAGCCGCGGACGCCATTGTTTATCCGCAGAATTCGGAAAATGACAGTCGATTATTTTTCGTCTGGCTTATTCTTCGGGACGTCTCACTTTCAACGACTTTATTTATGAACTCCAAACTATCGGCCATGATTAATATTCCATGATGAATTGCAATTCATCACCAAAACCAGTCGGCTGTAACAAAATCATCCTACTTTCATTATGAACAATTTAAAAATAAAATCCCGTGGAATATTTTGTTTCAAATAAATTTTGTACGTTATTTATCAATTTGAATGATATGAATGATTTATCATTAATGATGGAGGAAATGTTGTAACAAATTGCAAAAAAAAAAAGAAAAAACAAGAAACAATTGTACTTGCGACCTGTAGTAATGATTGTTCCATGCTGAAATAGCAATGGAGTTACATTAATATGTAATGCGAGAGTTGAATTGCGCGTAAACAGAGTGACGCTCGCGTTGTGGCTGAAAAATGTTCACAGGTGACGAGATGGCAGAGACAAACAAAGAAGTAGACGTGACTGGACGCTTTCATCAATCGGAAAAAGGTGAAAAAATGTATCTGGAAAGACACAGCGAAGGAGAGAAGCAGCCAGACGGACAGAGAATGAGAGAGAAGTACGAAAAGAAAAGAGGGAGTCACGGTGTCACGTTTTTCGCGTCCCCGTCTCTCGCCTCTGATTCTCTTGTTACCGACGAGCCAAATCAGCTTTGTAATTCCTTTATTCTCTTCTCTATCATTGTTCACAATTTTTTCGTTCCTCTGGCTGATGCTAGGTGAAATAAAGTTACTGGCATGCAAAAATAAAAGTCTCGAGTATTTCATTAGCCATTCCGCGAGGAAAGGGACTACCCTTGAGCTTCGAATGAGGATGGACACTTTTTTTCATCCGTAAAGACATTTCGAAGAAGAAAAAAAAAGTCCGTTACAAGATTTACATCACGAATTACGCAACTCTTTTCCAACTCTTAATTTGTGTTATGCATAAACGTCATAACAGTCCGAAGTTTGCAAATATGATATAGCACCGACCATTAACTTAAATAAAAATGGAAATGCAATTCAGCCATTAGTTTAATGCCACGGTTTCTAATAATAACATTCGTGTGTATTTTATATTCAAACCTCTATCATGCGGTTAGATAGTTTCGAGTTTTGCTTGTATTTTTATTATAATGCGAATCGTAACTTGAGAAAATTATGAGTGCTACCCCTCTATCGAGGGTTGACGTGAAGGGATCGTATAGACTCATCACTTCTGACATTTACAGTCAATATTAAATGATTCATAAATTTATTTGAATCACTGTTGTTACAATCGGAATGTCTCTCGAAAGAAATTTAAATAATTCCTCAACTACTCTAATATCTATAACATAAAAACAATAAAAAAAAGTTGATCTCAATAATTATCAGAACTGTTTGTTTAATAAAACAAAATGAAAAAACGATTATTCAACAACGTTAAAAAAAAGGATCTTAGAATTGAGTAGGGTTAAAAATGAGTGGGCAAAATTTTTTTTCTCAGGCCGACAAGATAGGAAGAAGAGGCAGAGGTGCCGCTTACGTGTATCTCGCGGTGGACGGTGCCTGAGGCGACGACTACTTCGGGGGTTCATTATTTTAATTTCAGTCCTGGAGGGGATAACAGCTCGTCGCAGTTCGGGATGCACTTTCGTTACATAATCCGAAAGGGTAGTATAAGAGGTTGTTTGCATCTTTGCCTAAAGATTCAGATAGCAGAATCGCATGCACCCTGCTTATGGACGCGTTTTGCATTTTTTCATGCCGCCTTGGGTAAATTATCCTAAAGATTCGTAAGCGTTTTAAGGGATTATGGGCATAGGTGCGTAAAAAAGCCGAGAAGGGTTGACCACCCGCTGGGCCGAACGACACGCCAATGACGGATTACAGAGGCTGCACAGTACTTTTATTCGTAATAATGACGGATTATTGAACATCGTAACAGCGTCCAATACACTTCGCGGTGTCACACACTCTGCATCTTCATTTTTGTCGCGCGGGATTTCTCGTCGCTCTGATTCCATGAATTATGCATTCGGCTCGAGTACGTTGACAGTGCGTCGTTTTTTTTTTTTTTTTTTTTTAACTGACAACAATATTTTTATCCCGCTAAATGTTCCGATGAAATTGTGCGAAAAATTCGACCCGATAGCACCACGTGCCAAAAATATGACATTAAAATAGAATATTTATTTTCATGTTCACTCGAATACCAATTTATTCGCGATCTCCGAACGATTTGATGAATTATTCAAATTAGCATCCAATCAAGTTCGGTTTTGAATAACAAAAATTCTTTATATATGAAGTTCCGTTCATAATAATGAGGGTTTAACATTCCGAAATCAATGTCAGTATAACAGTTAAATAGTTTCCAATTTTCTCACTTCGTTTGTGATTCATATTACTTCTGAGCGGATACATTTTTTAATCGACTCATGCATTATCGAGGTGTATAAAAATATAAAAACAATAATTTGTACTCCCGAAAAATCGTGTCAATCTGTAGTTGTTTTATTTTCATTTCAATCTTTTTATATATAAATTGACTCGTGTGAACAATTCGGTAACATTTATGTTCAATTGTTGTTTTCGGTTCAAATTGTTTTCGCGGGTTGTGTAGAATTTTTGGAATCGTCACAAAATTAAGCCGAGTAATTTTACTTCGAACATAAAACTGAGAAATTAAAAATATTTTCAATTTTCATTTCACGTTTCAACCTTTATATCAAGACACGCTCACAAATGACAGGATTAATTGCTGTGGCAATAAAAAGTACACGGAAAATCGTGTACCTTGTATTCAGGACGACCAAAATAAAAAATGATTCTAAACAAAAAGACATAAAAGCAGAAAGGGTCGAAAATATTTGCAATGAATATTTAAAAACCTAGATAATTTGTAAACTTCAACGTCACTGAAACCAGGAAATATATATATATATTTTTGCATTATCTCGTTCTAAAATTTATTTTTCCCAGTGTATTTCATTTTCGTGAATTTTCGAATCTTTGCTGAGTTCATGCTGTCACACTCTGTGACATTACAAGTTAAAACAGAGAAAACTTATTGAATTCCGTTTGACATAAATATTTACTCACAATATGTAACACAAATTTCGAGCTTCTGCACGATGATGGTTCTTGTACGATTTTCATCTCAGTTTTGTCCTCCACTTAGAACAAATAAATTCAAAAAAAAAACAAACAAAAACAAAAAAAACGAAAAACAAAAAATAACGAAACAAAAAATTAAGAAAAAAAAATACACGTTTAAAACACCAGGCGTATGGAAACGGAATAGGAGTATTTGTGCTGGGGCATTAGCATCGAAGACAGAGGTTATTTAGCGTGCGAGCATTAAAAAAAAAGAGGGTAGGGGTCGGTGCTTAACAGGGTTCGTAGGTATGCAGATTGGTCGATTGTCTTGGGGCCTCGGCTCTTTTTTCTTGTCGCGTCGTGAGAATATCTCGGTGGGCATATGGGCCACGCGGATTATTTAAATCATTTTTTATTGTCGCAGGATATGTTGTGTTTCTGACGCGTCGGCTTGCGGGCATGAACACTTATCAAGCAAAAAGTGCGTGCCTTAGCGACGGGGCTAGAACAGGTTAGAGAGGGTACCCGGAAACGTAACCAGCTCGCAGGTTCTACACGTCTCCCAAGCCATCTCGAGAGCCCGCGCATTCACATTCAAATGCCTCGCCTTTTCTCTTTGTGCACGCCACCGCGACACGGTCCAAGTGCTGTCAGCGTGCTCTCTTCCTTTCCTAATTTTCCTCCTAAGAAAACAAACCTCGCACGACCTTTCGATTCTTATTTCAACGAGCGCCATTCTCGTCGCGTTTCTGGCTGTCTCCTTATGTTCTCAAAGAACAATCGACATTGAAACTGGGGGCCAACTTCACTTTTGCATCCCGAGTTGCTGATGCTCATCCTGATAATTAGATGCAACGGGACACCCCATTGCAACTCCTTTGTCTACAGATTACACTTTTCGCGTTTTTCATCCCGATGGCCCCAGACCTTTTTTATTGTTCTTCACTTTCGCTCCTCGACATTTTTTTCTTTCCCTTAAAGATGGTCTTCCTTTTTTTTAATATCATAATTTTTTTTTTTTCAAACCAGATCCAGTTTATCATGGGAAGTATCTACGTGCAATTCAAAATATCTCGCTTTCAAAACAAACTGACACGTTGAAATTTGTATACCGTATCAATAAAATGAACATTGTAAAAAAATAGTCGAAAGATTTTGAAATTGAATTGATTGTTATTTTTTGATAGTGCATTCTTGTTTGAAAAGTGGAAATGTTAGAAAAAGAATTTTATTTATAAACAAATGTACTGAGTCGAAAGTCACATTATATAATCAATGTTTACTGAAATGATTTTGTTTTTCCACCCGATAAAATTTTTTATGCGCGAATGACTGTACGAAAAGCACAGCGGCTGTTTGTAGAGCCGTCTGACAGTATAACTCTTTGACGCTGAGCTAGGACTCGTTTAGAAAAGGGAAACACTCTGCCTGCAAGGGGACAACTTCCTCTTGATTGTTTTTTGCTCTTCCCTTTTTTTTGCTCCGCGATATTCAAATTTGAGCTGAACTGCTGTTGCGTTTTTTTCATCTTTTTTTTTTCATTTCCTACGGTATAACGTATCTTGCTTGGGCTCGGTGTTGGAACGACCCGGCGCATTCAATGACGATTCTTTTCGCAATTCTCGTTAGCTTGTTGTCTTTGTTTATTTATTGCGGGTCTCAACACCAGATGCAATTGTCACACGAAACTAATTCAATTTTCTCGTACACACTGTCACATAGAACTTTTTTTTCTTCATGAATTTTTATTTTGCGATTACAAAGGATTACGTAAAATGCTAACTTTTTTTCTCAAAGTTTGTGCTCGAAAGGAGCTAATGAAAAATTTTAAACTATTTTATCTTTATAGTTGATTGTTTTCTCATTGTAATTATTTTTTGCGACATTTTGTCATGATTCAAATTTGTCTTTGAAGTCTTTCGTCAAAGATTTTTGTTTAACAAATGTATTTTTTGTTAATTAGAAAAAGTAAAATGCAATCTATATTGTTAATTTGCAACGCTCATTGAAAATATCAAAGAAAATTCTAAACTTAATTCTGATCCAATCTCTATTCAAGTTTATTTTGGATGTTACGTCAACTGTAACTTGAACAAAAAGTGGATTAATAGGTTCATAGACCTAAAATGTACACTAAGCCTGGTTTTTTCAGCTTGTTTGACTTTAAGCTCCTAATTTTTTTTTTTTTTTTTTTTTTTTTCGTGACACTTCGATGAATTATAAAATTAACCACGAGTGATGTAATTAGGCAAGTTTACAAAAAAAAGGTCTTAGAAAATTAATTTTTTCTTCGATGCGAAATAAATATTGTTTTTTAGATTTAATATACTGACAACAAAAGTGACAACAATAATAGAATATCTTTTGTGAAAACTTTTGAAATTAGATTTAATTTTATGTCTCATTATACTAATTTACAAAAGATAAAACGAACCGTTTCATATAATTTGCAAGCTGAAACGAAATATTTCGCATTGCCACAAATATAACATTATAAAACACTTTTATGTAATCTGATACTTGTCTCACATTATGCTACATCCTTAAATTTAATTGTAAACAAAAAATTTACTATTTGTAAAACATAAGGGATATGAAAGCAATTCTGCATGA
>JAAMPD010003314.1:0-10390 GCA_025266255.1 Trissolcus basalis
GCCCAGCGACTGGGTGTGCAGCACACGGGACACTCGTGTGCTATCTTTTGCCAGGTGACTCGGGCGACTCGAGGCTTACCTAACCTCCACTCAAGGAGGCGATCACCACATCCAGGTGATCAACCCAGGATATCCCCGGAGACCGGGCGATCATCCCCAGGGTACTCCGGCCACCGGAGACCACCCTGGTCGAACGCACCGCGAGGTAACCTAACCTCCGACTCACCGCCAGGGTCGTAAAACTCCTGCTGCCACCGGCGACCGGTCGGCACGCAGACGACGCGTCCATCACTTCCTGGACGTCGTTTCCTCGCCAGTGACACTCACGTCAATCCACAGAGGGCACCACCAGCTCTCGCCAGTGACTCTCACGTCACACCACAGAGGGCACCACCAGCTCTCGCCAGTGACTCTCACGTCACACCACAGAGGGCGCTACCAGCTCTCGCCAGTGACTCTCACGTCACGCCACAGAGGGCGCTATCAGTTCTCGCCAAGTGATTCTCGTGTCACCCTACAGAGGGCGCCACGCACACGAGACACTCATTTTAATCGTCCCGCCATACGATTTAACCGTCCAACGCGGGCTAATATAATCCGACCAGCGGCCAATAACATCCGGTCGCTCAAAACAAATAGTTGTCGAGGGCGCCACAGGCGCAATTCCGAACAACGGTCCTTCGAGCCGGATATTAACCCGCGAATTGAACGGCGGAATTCAAAATGGCTGACGAAGAATTTGCTGAAGCGCAAAGCAGCCAATCACAGGAGCTCAAAGCTCTCGCCATTCCAGAAGCAGAACTGCGGCTACTCTCGAGTGAAGTAGACCGCTTGCTGACAAACGTCAAGAAAAGGGGCGTCAAAAACTTTGCCGCCAAATTCCTGGAAGGGCGCCTCGAAGCGCTGCAGCACCTACAGCAACGGGCCGAGCCCCTACACGCTCGCATGACAGCCACATGCAGCAACGAATCGAAAGCCAGCCTAGACTACTTTCAAGAAGACTTCTGGGGAAAGTTCATGTCCAAGGTAGACGAGGCGGAGTCTTACCTCTCTAACCACCTGAACTCCCTGCTGAAAAGGCAAGAAAACTTAATCAGGCTACAAAGATCATCTACAACAATTGATGATGGAGACGCTGGGACGCCCACTCAAGCCTTGCTGCCAATCAAACTGCCTACGCTCAACCTGCCCGAGTTTCGTGGCGACTACAGCTCCTGGCCCAGCTTTCGGGAACAGTTTCTAGCCGCCATCGGAAACAACGACAACCTCCCAGAGGTGTCAAAATTGCAGTATCTCCGCGCATTGTTGCGGGAAGAACCAGAACGATTGGTCAGCCCACTCGCACTCACAGCAGACAACTACTCTGTCGCTTGGGATTCCCTATGTCAACGATACGACAATAGGCGAGTCCTGGTATCCCAATTGCTTGGACGGATCTATTCACTCCCTGAGATCACTCTAGATAACCTCGTGAAAATGCGCCATTTCCGTGACACCTTCCAGTTCGCACTCAAAGGCCTGCATAACGCCGGATATCCCACTGAAAGCTGGGATACCCTATTGGTCTACTCGCTGACGCTGAAGTTCAACACAGCGCTCAAACGCAAATGGGAAGGCACAATCGCTTCCACGAGGGACTTTCCTACCATGAAGCAGCTAGAAGGCTTCTTGGAAAAGGAGATCAGAGTTCTGGAAGTCATGACGCTTCCCGCTCCAGAAGAAAGCCCCCAGAAGGCAACCAACAATGCTTCTCATGGCAAGAGTTTCCGAGCTCACAATGGCGGAACCAATAAACGACAAGTAAAGTGTTACCTGTGCAGCCAGGAGCACTACATTTCAAAGTGTCCACAATACACATCTCTTCCAGTCCACGAACGCTTGGACACACAAATCAGAATGAAACTTTGTGCAAACTGCTTATCAGCAGCACACCCATCCGGGAAATGTCCGAGTCGGTTCAAATGTCAACGCTGTGGGAAACCACACCATACAAGCCTGCATTTCGAGGGAAGACAAATCCCTAAGCAGTCAAGCACGAGTGGCGACGCCTCGCAAACCATTCCCTCAATGAACGCAATGGTCAGCGCAGCCCCAAGCCGATCAGTTTTGCTGGCGACAGCCCGCGTAAAGGTCTTCGCCCAAAATGGCGCCACGACCATCGCCCGAGCTCTTATCGACCCAGGATCAGAAGCCACGTTTGTGAGCGAACGACTCTCAAGGCAGTTACGCCTTCGGACTAGCCGAGTGCACATCCCGGTCACAGGCATCGGTGCCGCCGAGCTCGGTCATGTCCGTCACCAGACACAGGTCCGCATACAAGGGCTGCGACCCCCTAACGCGCCATTGAACTTGACCGCTTACGTCCTTCGCTCGATCACGGCATACCAACCCCCAATCGTTCACTCACGAGCCCTGCCTGACTTCGGTGGCATCCAATTAGCCGACCCGCAATTACTGAGCCCAGGGCGCATAGATCTCCTCATTGGAGCAGACGCCTTCAGCGACATCATCATGGACGGTTTGCGAAGATTCAGAGGATCCTCCCTCACGGCACAACAGACCACCCTCGGTTGGATCATCTCCGGCCCCGTCCAGTCTGGCCCTCAACCAACCACTGTCTCCGTACAGCACGGAACACTCGACTTGCCAGAAATCCTCGAACGCCTCTGGGCCGCAGAAAAGGTTCCCGAAGCCCCTCGCATCACGCCGCTAGAGGAACACTGCGAGTCCTACATCAGTGAGACGTTGTCTCGGGACTCCGATGGGAGGTACGTGATCCGACTTCCCTTCGAACCAGGCAAGGACGAAACCATGCTCGGCGATTCGGCACCCATCGCACAAGCCGCATGGGAACGCATGGAACGACGTATGCAACGCAATTCGGTGTTGGCAGAAAAGTACCACGCCTTTCTATCCGAGTACGAAGGCTTAGGGCACATGACAGCGGTCGACAAGAATCACCCAGAGTGGGAGAGGCTTGTTTACTTACCACACCACGCGGTCTTTCAAGACGAGAATCAAAAAATCCGTGTAGTCTTCAACGCCTCCTGCCCGACTACCAGCGGCTTATCCCTCAACGACCTTCTATGCGTTGGGCCGAAACTCCAGACCGAAATTTCGGCCATTCTCATTAACTGGCGACTTCCACGTCACGTAATGACGGCGGACATTGAAAAAATGTTTCGTCAAATCCTGGTACACCCCGATGACCGGCACCTACAGTGCATATTCTGGCGCAGACCAGGGGAGGAGAAACTAACGACATTCATGCTCAATACCGTCACCTACGGGACAAAGCCTGCCCCCTATCTAGCAATCCGGATCATACATCAATTGGTCCAGGATTATCAGCGGGAGTATCCACTGGCTGTGGACCCCCTTCTCAAAATGACATACGTCGACGACGTTCTTATTGGTCACGATGATCCCACCATACTCTCCCTCATCCGTGACCAAATCATTGCCCTTCTGCACAGAGGAGGATTCGTTCTGAAGACGTGGACGTCGTCCCTTCCAGAACTTTTCCCAGAACAAGACAATTCCACGCACGAGCTAAAAATCGAGCCGTGCGAGCCTCTAGAGCACAAAATACTCGGCATCTCATGGTCGCCCAGAACAGACTCTTTCAGGGTCCACACCAAACCACCCTCTCACTCAGTGGTCACTCGCCGCTCAATGGCCTCCCACATTGGACGCCTCTTTGACCCACTTGGGTGGTTCTCACCGTATGTCGTACGGGCCAAAATCCTCCTACAAGAACTACACCTACAAGGAGGTGATTGGGACGATCCGGCAAGCCCCGAACTCGTCCACAGATGGGAGAAGCTCTGCGCAGAAGCCCCAGACTTGGAGAAACTGGAGCTACCACGATGGGTAGGCTCATACAAAGAGGCCAGTAACCTACAGCTGGTTGGCTTCTCGGACGCATCGACCAAAGCCTACTCTGCTACGGTCTATCTCTCCTACCGGACAGGAAACACGACTCAGTCCTTCCTGTTAATGGCCCGCACCAAAAACGCACCTCTCAAGGTAACGACCATTCCACGCCTCGAGCTCCTTGGCGCGCAGTTACTCGCACAGACAATCACCACGGTGCAAGGACAACTCCTCACACCCATTCAGCGAGTAACCGTATTCACGGACTCGACCGCCGTCAGGGATTGGCTGGCCAAACATCCTGCCACTTGGACACCCTATGTGGCCAATCGAGTAGCGACCGTTCAAACGCTCCTACCCAACATTAAGTGGAATTACATCTCCACCAAACGAAACCCTGCAGACCTGAACTCGCGGGGACTTTACGCAAAGGACCTGGTGGAATCAGACACATGGTGGCACGGCCCGGAAATACGCGAAGAGAACTTCCCTTCTTCCGACGGGCCACCCTTGGAGGTGCGTAAGACCGAAACCAAGATGGTAGCGCTCACCACAGCAACCGAGGATAACACAGAGTTACTCCTCCGGTACTCACGCTGGCCACGCCTTCTTAACATTGTCACCCTGATCTGCAAGTTCAGGCTCTATGGTCAGTATCGGCGGGACCAACTGCTACACGAATTAGACAGAGCAGCTAAACGCAAAGCCTGCGCGCTCATCTTTAGGCGGCTGCAACAAGCACACTTTTCGGAGGAAATTCGAGCGCTGAAAAACGGCAAGCCTCTGAGCCCTGGATCCTGCCTAAAGGCGTTGACTCCCATCATCGACGATGAAGGCCTACTGAGAGTCCACGGCAGACTAGACGCCTCAGACCTATCTTACGCAGCAAAACGCCCAATCATCTTACCCAAACATCGAGTAACGGACCTCCTAATTCGTCACACACACGAAACAGTACTGCACGGAGGCCCGCAATTGACTTTGCACGCTTTACGGCAAAGATATTGGATCATCGGCGGAAGGCAAGCCGTTCGGCGCATCCTCCACCTGTGCCTACCCTGCACTCGGCAACGTGCAAAACTGGAATCCCAAGTGATGGGACCCCTGCCTTCGGCACGCTGTTCAGAGGCTCACGTCTTTTCAAACGTAGGCGTCGACTACGCCGGGCCATTCCTGGTCAGGACAGCCCCTGGCCGCGGCTACAAAACGCGAAAAGCCTACTTGGCTGTATTCGTGTGTTTCGCTACTAAAGCTTGCCACTTGGAAATCGTCTCAGACTGCACCAAAGAAGCTTTCATCGCCGCACTCAAACGCTTCGTCTCCAGGCGTGGATGCCCGGCCGTGATCCACAGCGATCAGTCCACCACCTTCCACGGCGCGGCTGCAGATCTGTTGCGATGCATTAGACAAGCCAGTGAAACCTATGAAAGCTCCTTAGCTTCAATCACATGGCGGTTCATTCCACCGGCTGCACCCCACTACGGTGGCGAGTGGGAAGCTGCAGTCAAAATCGCCAAACGACACCTCAAAGTCGCGATAGGAGAGTTCAAGCCCACCTTCGAAGAATTCGAAACCATAGCAACTCAAATCGAAGCATGCATGAACTCGCGACCCCTCATTCGTCCGGGCGATCAAACAGACGACATCGCTCTCACGCCAGGACACTTCCTCATACACCGTGACTTTCAGTCCGTCCCCGAGAAAGATTTGAGCGACTCCAGTCTACTAACAAGGTGGGCCAAAGTAACACAGATCGTCCAAAAGGCCTGGCAAGCCTGGCACGACTTGTACTTGACCACCTTACAGGAGAGGACCAAGTGGCAACAACAACGCCCACCTCTCGCTATTGGAGACATCGTACTCGTACGCAATCCCAACACACCACCCTGCGCATGGGGCTTGGGACGTATTCTCGAGACAAAGGCGGGACGAGACGGACATGTGAGAGAAGTCCTCGTCAGGACACAGAAGTCCACATACGTGCGACCTGTCACGCAGGTATGCAAGCTACCCGTCCATGAAACTTAATGACGTTAAACCGTTTCGAGAAAAAGGAGGTGCTTACTCTCCTAAACACCACCATCCATAAACCCAGTGACGTCAAACAGTTTCGAGAAAGGGAAGTTCTGGCCCTCTTAACACCAAAGTCCTAGGTAAGACGTTAAACTGCCCAACAAAGACAAACTCCCACTGCGGAGAACGCCAATCCACCTGGCGTCTTCGTCCTCAGCACGACGTAAAACTGCTTGAACCATCCGTCACCACCAAACCTGGTGGCTACCGTCCGAAATGACGAGACAAAACTACATTACCGTCCGAAATGACGAGACAAAACTATCTTACCGTCCGAAACGACGAGACAAAACTACCGTCCGAGATGACGTGATAAAACTAAGTCACCGTCCTCAGCATGACACGAAAACTGCTCGACCCACGTCCTCAGCATGACACGAAAACTGCTCGACCCACGTCCTCAGCATGACACGAAAACTGCTCGACCAACGTCCTCAGCATGACGCGAAAACTGCTCGAACATCCGTCGCCATCTAACCTGGTGGCTACCGTCCGAAATGACGAGACAAAACTACCTTTCCGTCCGAAATGACGAGACAAAACTACATTACGCCGAAACGACGAGATAAAACTACCTTACCAACAGCCCACCTGTTGCGCGTCCGAAATGACGTAAAACTACAATACCAACATCGAGCAGCGGCACATCTCCGCTCTCTTTCGCCAAAGCACCCGTCTCGCTCAAACAACAAAATACCACCTGGTCACCGGCAAAAAAACCCTTCCAACCCAGTACACTTCACCCACACAGACAGTCTTAAGCGTTCTAAACGCTCTCACGAGCGTTCATGGCGGAGGGTGTTCGGAATTTTGCCCCTGTCAACATGCTGACCGACCGACAGCTCTGTATCCCCTCAGCCAATCGGAAAGGAGCCCCCACATGACGTCTACAAGCGCGCGCGACATCACTCCACGCAGTAGGCTCGCGCGCCACCAGGCGGCGTTCATGCGTCTTTGCGCTCTCTTCCCACACTCAGGCCGACAAATAGAGGGGATATATACAGCTGCTCGGCTCGGCAGCAGTCACTTCGCCCAGCGACTGGGTGTGCGGCACACGGGACACTCGTGTGCTATCTTTTGTCAGGTGACTCGGGCGGCTCGAGGCTTACCTAAACTTTACTCACGGAGGCGATCACTACATCTAGGTGATCAACCCAGGATATCCCCGGAGACCGGGCGATCATCCCCAGGGTACTCCGGCCACCGGAGAGCACCCTGGTCGAACGCACCGCGAGGTAACCTACCCAATTCCTGGACGTCGTTTCCTCACCAGTGACTCTCACGTCACGCCACAGAGGGCGCCACCAGCTCTCGCCAGTGACTCTCACGTCACGCCACGGAGGGCACCACCAGCTCTCGCCAGTGACTCCAACGTCACGCCACAGAGGGCGCTATCAGTTCTCGCCAAGCGATTCTCGTGTCACCCTACATAGGGCGCCACGCATACGAGATACTTATTTGAATCGTCCCGCCATTCGATTTAAACGTCTAACGCGGGCTAATATAATCCGACCAGCAACCAAAAACATCCGGTCGCTCAAAACAAATAGTTGTCGAGGGCGCCACAGGCGCAATTAAGAACACTTATATTAAAACTGTAAATTAGTCAATTCAAAAATACGTGTACTTTTTGTCTACTATTCATTCATCTATTTTTGATTGATTGAATCTGTACCATTAATTATTTTATTTGAAATGAACACAATTGTGTGTCTAATAAATCTAAACTTATATTCATAAAATCTAAACTTTGGATGAAATGAAAAATAGAATAATTGCCAGCACGTATTTTGAACACATTTCGAATACAAATCTGATGAAACACATGTACAGATGCATTGAATGGTACAATTTGTAAATATACAATCGTTACATCCTTAGTGTATGAAACACTTTTCATTTTTCTTTCTTTCTAGGTTCACGATGAACGTACGTTGATGTGTTTCATCATCATTTATTCATCAATCCAGAAAAACAATACATTTGATCTATAACATATAGTCTCATAAAGTGTAATGAATTGACACTCCTTGTGGAGTTAATAGCGGTTCATAAAGAGGTTTGGAAATTCCTTCACGCGTCTCTGTCCTGGGCAAGCCTCTTCACTTGGGGCCAGGTTTTCCCTGCCCTTCGGTACTCGTTCTCTGTTGTTCTGCGCCAGGTTGTTCTTGGCCTTCTTACGTTACGATGACCTTGTGGATTCCACTCGAGAGCCATTTTCGCAATGTCATCGTTGGGTTTGCGAAGGGTGTGGCCTATCCAGCTCCACTTTCGCTTCTTGACATCTGCTGCTACCGGCTGCTGTTGTGCCCTTTGCAGAAGATCTGCGTTTGAGATGCGGTTTGGCCAGAAGATCTTGAGGATGCGGCGCAGGCATTTGTTAACAAATACCTGCAGCTTCCTTGTCGTGCTCTCGGTGACTTTCCAGGTTTCGCCACCATAGAGTAAAACCGACATCACATTTGAGCGGAAGATGCGAAGCTTGAGTCGAGTGGATATCTGGTTGGTGCGCCAGACGTTGCGTAGACAGAAGAACGCATGACGTGCCTTGTTAATGCGTGCCTGTACATCAGTTTCTGTTCCCCCGGTCTTGCACAGGATGCTCCTGAGGTAGCAGAACTCTTCCACGTCTTCTACAACAACGCCGGCCATTCGGAGTGGGGTCACACAGTTGGTGCCGATGCGCATCAGTTTGGTCTTCTTTGCGTTGACCTTCAGCCCCACTTTTGCAGCGTTTTTCACCAGGTGGTCTAGTTTCTGCTGGATTCCTGAGAATGTGTGGGACATGAAACAGATGTCGTCGGCGTAGTCCAGATCATGTAACTTGTGGGTCAGGTCCCATTGGATTCCGCCTGGGGCTTCCTTGTTGGTCTGGGCCAGGATTCCATCAAGGGTGACAATGAAGAGGAGGGGCGAAAGGACACAGCCTTGTCTCACGCCTCTGTTGATGGTGAATTTGTCGCTGTCCTTTCCCTTGAAACGTACCTTAATAGGCGCGTCCCGGTAAAGCTCCTCGATGAGTTGGACGATGGTGTCC
Organism: Trissolcus basalis; assembly: GCA_025266255.1. Classification (NCBI taxonomy): domain Eukaryota; kingdom Metazoa; phylum Arthropoda; class Insecta; order Hymenoptera; family Scelionidae; genus Trissolcus; species Trissolcus basalis. Next base: position 8,987 of record JAAMPD010003314.1, read on the forward strand.
GGTATGCCAAGATTCCTCAAGGCATTCCAGATAGCACTTCTGTGGACCATGAATTTGGTGCGAAATCTGGCGGTCATCAGTCGATCCGATATGGGCTTGTATTCCAACAAAGAGCGCCTTGCCATTTTGAACATCAGGATGCCGACTCCTCTGTTGTGGCTGGTGTCATTGCCGCTGAATATGAAGTATTCGCCCGTGTGAGCAGTGAGGTCGCCCTGACCCTTCCATCTGACTTCGCAGAGACCGAGGATGTCCAGTTTGTACCGTTGCATTTCAGAGCATACCTGCGCCAGTTTAGAGGGTTGTAGTAGCGTCCGCACATTCCAGGAGCCAATTCGCGTTGTGGTTTTGAAGCCAAAAGTATTTCCAAGTTGCCGTCCGGTTATCTCTTCATTTGCCGTTTCAGGAATAGTTGGTTTTGCGTTGCGGCTTATCGGGCCAGCGAACAACCCACAGTGACGTTGTAGGGACCTACGGACGGAGATTGCGGTTCTCTGACAGACCGGTGGGCACATTTGTATAGCGGGCCGCTTGATCCAAGAACAGACGCCCGCTTTCAGCCGCACCTCACATGGTGAACAGACGCTGAGGTGGACTGTTGACATTCAGTCATTGTATCCAGTCCGTGCATGACCGGGGTCATGAACCCTCTCCGTTTCGCTGCCGACCTACTTGTCCACCGGGGTTGGGTACCCGGTCTTCTCATAGGTTGCTCGACACCCAGGGTGTACCACGTGGAGGTTCGGAGTAGGATATTAGTCTAGGAGTGGCTAGAGATGTAACTAAGTTACATTATATTGCGCGTCACTAAACATTACACCCCACGTTGATGTGTTTGCACATACTTTATTCCAGGATTTATCATCAAAGTTTGTGCCCCAACTGTACAATGATAATTTTTCATGTTCCAGTGTAATCTGAAATTTATCTAATTTTCAATTTATTAAAACAGTGTAGTACGTGCAAGAGGCATGTTTAATTCTGTTTACAATGACAGAACTAGGGTTCTCAAGTTTCAATTTCATTTTCAATTTTTCAAGAATGTTTAGGTTTCGAAAAACCGACTTTCACTTACCTGTCAAAGCGTTTAAAATTGTCAGAGCGAGGGTGGTCAGTGGTGCTCAACACCGTCAATTTGAAAACGAGTTTGCTGCGTTCGCAAACATTAACCTGAAGTTGGCAAGGGAGACATTGACTTGAGGGACTTTGTCTATGACTTTAATTTTCGGGATTCTAGCCGCCTGGACCAAAAAATCACAAGTTTCATTTTCGAGGAAATGTAATGTCCTAAAGTAGAGGATTAGAATTTGGGGGAGAAAGAACATTTTTCCGAACACAAGAATCTGACTTTAACATTTATTACAACTCAAGAATTTTAAGTATAATCAGGACTTACATGTTTTA
>JAAMPD010003315.1:0-10352 GCA_025266255.1 Trissolcus basalis
TAAACAGAATCGCAGAATTATTCGACATACTCAAAGATAGTTTATTATAAGCAGTAGCATGGTCGTTACTCGCAAAAATAAACAAGACGAATTTGTTTCGCTACCCAACACTAGACGAAAAAATTTAATTATCACGACGACCGCTGGGACGTCCGCGAATACTGACCCGGATTTAATAACGCTAACCCAATCCGATTCGACTCGAAGTGCTGGAAAAGATCAACCCCCTTCAAATTTGCAAATCTCATCGCCACATCAGTCAATCATAATAAGTCCTCACTTGACTCACGCTGGTGCCAAAGAGTTTTCAAAACTCTTAACCCCCCAAACAGAAAGCTTAGGAATCATTCTAGACGCTAGCTCTATCTGTGACGGGACCCAAATAGAAAACAGGACTGACGTACGAAGGACCTTAGAGACCCCCCAAGCCCACAATCCCCTTTTGTTGTCTGTTGCTTTGACAGAAGAAGCTGAGAAACTAGTTTCCACTGGATTGGAAGTAGAGGAGGAAAAAGAGGATAGACGAGAACAAGAGGAATCCGAATCTTCTAGCTCTAGGTCATTCTTAGAAGACGTCGAGAAGAGTATTGTAGAAGTACAGCAGGCTACCGACAACGCTGAAGCACTCGCCCTAGAGACTAACCAAGTCTTAAAACAAAACACCAGGGACATCTACGTTGGGTTGTCCGAAGTCATCACCGGATTCACTGGACTTAACATCCAAGACCCAACCACCGTAGGAGAAGCACAGATAGTTGACTATCCACCACCTAAGCCGCCAACTACTTATCTCGGAGCTATCCGGAAGACCGTCCAAGTTCCCTCGGATTCAGATTCTGAACAAGAAGGAGCTAGAGCTTTGGACAACACGCGGTTTCAGAGATCTCAAAAAGTGAGGTTTTGTGAAGAAACACAATTCTTCACCCCACGGGCTCCACTTCCTAGAACTTTGCCTTTCAAACAAACCGGAACAGCTACGTCAACACCTTACCTTGAAGCAATACTGGAAGCCCCTAAGAGCCACCCGAGGCCATCACAAGACCAAAATCTGAATCCCGACAACACTGCTTGGAACCAGTTCACGCCTCCAGAACATAGTACGACTACAAATTTTAACAATACACCTGAGTCAAGGGAAGAAACATACAGCAACGCTGTAAATCCTTTTACCGATCAACCCTTTCAAAGTTTTACCATGGCAGAACACACTGTCAGACTACGTGACGCCATCGAGATTGTCCCAAAGTTCTCGGGTACATCGGCCCACGCCTCTTACAGAGAGTTTGCAGCAGGTTGCATAGACGCGAAAAATATGTTACCAGCAGCTGCCGAACCCAATCTCGTGAAGTTGATCTGCACTAAACTAGTGGAAGGTGCTAAAAGTCTTGTCAGGGGCGAAACTTTTAACACCGTGCAGGACCTGTTAAATCGTCTTCAGGAACACTACCGACCGCCCACTGTGTCGGAGTTAATCAAAGAGCTAGGACGACTCTATCAGCTCTACGACGAAGACGTACCCTCGTATGCAAGCCGCGCCAGAGAGATGAGGAATAACATCATTGACACTCATAAAATGACACACCAAGGACTTTGCTCAGAAGAACGTCGAAGCGAGTACAACACGGAGGTCACTCGTGCTTTCATCATCGGTCTGAGGACAGAAATTTCCGCTCAGATTAAAGAGAAACAAGAACTAGAACTTGCCATACGAGAAGCTCTAGACGTAGAGAAGATCCTCAAGGAACAAGCTGCACTGCGGTTGGCGCACAATCCACCACCCACTGCTACAGTCGCTTGTCAGGTTTGTGGTAGAACCAACCATTCTACCGATAACTGTAGGCTGAAGGTGCGTCGAGTCAATGTCACTGAGCAAGAGACGTTGTGCCAGATCTGTGAAAAACCAGGTCATAGCGCAAAGGAATGCCAGGCAAACGTAGCTTGCAAATATTGCAAAAAACCAGGACACGACATCAGCAAGTGCCCTTCACTGAAAAATGCAGATCTGCTCTGCCAATTGTGCGACAAACGAGGCCACGTCGCGAGAGAGTGTAGAGAGCAGGGCAGAGGAGGTCAGAAGTGCCAGTTGTGTCAGAAGCCAGGACACGATGCCAAAAGTTGCAGGTCTTCTGAGAGATGCCAAGTATGCCAACGCACAGGACATACGGCAAGAAGGTGCAACCAGAATGGAGCTGGACCAAGAAGTTCTTCTTGCTTCAGGTGTCAACAACCAGGACACCTCGCTCGCGATTGTCCGTCTAGTCCACGACCTCAGACTCAATGCCAGATCTGCCTTAGACCTGGGCACACTGCGTTACAGTGCAGAGCCCGAAGCAACCTTCCTCCTGAGAGAAGTATTGAGTCGGGAAACCTGATGGCACTCCCCCGCATGCCTACTCAGGGCGGAGTGCAGCAGACACCGGTCAGGACAGTAATTCACAACCAGGAAGACTAAGTCATGTAGTCATCCACAAAATTACGCAGGACAACTCGCCAACCATCAAGTTCCTGTTCAACGAACCAGCTACCTTTTTGTTAGATACTGGCGCCATGCCAAACCTGATCAAGGAGAAATTCGTAGGCAATAATTACCCGATAAAGAAGGAAGACCGCCTGAGATTGAGCGGCATTACAGATGGCACTGTGGACACCCTAGGAAAAGTAGAAGTCAACCTATTAGGGTGTGACACAGATGTGCACATCGTTCCAGACAGTTTCCCAATCAGCCAAGATGGCATACTGGGAACCGAGTTTTTCAAAGAGAATAATGTTGAAATTAATTACGCACAGAGTTGCCTCATTATCAACGGTACAAGACATCGGTTCAACCAAAGAGAAATAATCGAAATTCAACCAAGGACTCGCCAAATCGCATTCGTCAATATTAAAAACAAGTTAGAAGTGGGATATCTACCACGGCAAGAGAGTCAAAAAGGAGTATTTTATGGAAATGGGATTGTGAGAAACATAAAAGGAAAGGCTTATTTACCGATTATCAACACTACAGAGGAAGTAGTGAAATTCGAAGTTCCCAGCTTGGAGCTGGAAGAGGTGTTAAACGTTCAAGCGTCTGAAGAGTGCGATCGGGAAGGGATCGCAGGAAAGACTAGTAGCACGACCACAACCCGGGTACCAAGATCAAAGGTTCGTGCCGTACAGTCTGCCCTGTTGCACACCCTCACCAGCGCACCCTTTAAAAGGTTGGCCAACCGAAGGAAACGCTTCGTCAAAAAGATACTCAAAAAATCACAAGCAAACAAAGACAGAACCAACTCCACAGAAAGAGTGGTCTGTTACTGCGATTCCGGTACTAAAGTACACACCTCAGAAGAGAAAGGTGGTACACACGCCGAAAATTTATCCGGTACACAAGTATGCACTCCAGGAGAAGGAAGTGATACACATGCCGTCAATTCATCCGGTGCCAATGTAGACGTGCCGACGGACGAGCACGCTACTCATGCCGTATATTCGCCAGAAGGAAGAAAGGAAAAATTAAGGACTCTCATGCGATTTGATCATTTGAACGAGGAAGAGAAAGAAGAAGTTATAAGTCTAGTAGAAGACACAGCCGATGTTTACCACTTACCAGGAGAACAACTCACTTGTACCAACGTTTTAACTCACCAAATCCCTACTACTGATGAAAGGCCTGTACATGTGAAGCAATATCGTTTCCCGCACAATCTGCGAGATGAACTCCAAAATCAAGTAAAGGAATTATTGAAGAACAATATAATCGAAAACTCATCTTCTCCCTACAATACTCCAACTTGGATAGTTCCAAAGAAGCCTGATGCTCAAGGAAACGTCCGCTACCGTATGGTACTGGACTTCAGGGCACTCAATGAAAAGACTGTTCCAGACCGCTACCCTTTACCAAGGATCGATGAAATCCTCGAAGAATTAGGCGGTGCAATGTATTTTTCTGTGTTTGATATGAGTCAAGGGTTCCACCAAATAAAAATGGACCCCAGAGACGCACACAAAACTGCGTTTTCGACCCCTCATGGGCATTATCACTATGTCAGAATGCCATTTGGGTTACGCAACGCCCCAGCTACGTTCCAAAGGTTGATGGACGTTGTACTAGCTGGGTTAAATACATCTGAATGTTTTTGTTACCTGGATGACGTGATCTTGTACTCCAGATCTCTGGAAGAGCACAGGAAGAAATACTACAACTTCGTAACACGTCTACGACAAGCAAACCTGAAGCTACATCCAGAGAAGTGTTTGTTCCTCTCCAAGGAAGTGACCTACTTGGGACATGTTATTAGTCAAGATGGGGTTAGGCCTGACCCCAAGAAGATAGAGGCTGTCTCCAAGTTCCCACGACCAAAGAAAGTGGTCAATATACAACAGTTCCTTGGACTTGCAGGATACTATAAACGATTTATTGACAAATACTCTCGTATCACTAGACCACTTACAAAGCTGACTCATCAAGACGAACCTTTCATATGGAAAGAGGAACAAGAAGAAGCATTCGACACAATCAAACAAAAGTTGTGCGAATCACCTGTACTACAGTACCCCGACTTTGAAAAGCCGTTCATCATTACCACAGACGCCTCAGGAGAGGCCATCGGAGGAATACTAAGTCAAGGACCCATAGGACAAGATCGACCAATCGCCTACCTATCCCGCACCTTGACAGACGTAGAACGGAGATACTCAGTATACGAGAAGGAAGCTCTCGCTATTCTGTACTGTATTTCTAAGTTCCGTCCTTACGTCTATGGACGACGTTTCACTGTGGTCACAGACCACAAACCCCTTTGCTGGATGAGGACGGCGAAAGACCCCACATCCAGATTAGCGAGATGGAGGCTCAAGCTAGAGGAGTACGACTTCGATGTTGTATATAAAGCAGGAAAGTTGAATGTAAACGCTGACGCTCTTTCACGGAACCCTCCCGAAGAAGAACAAGTCCAATACGTCAAAGTTCTAGAAATTCGGCGTTCAGCTCGTACGAAATACCAGACCGACAGAGGCAGACAATACATGCAACAGTTGACAAGGAAACAAAGACGACACCAACGGAATCGGACTACGACTCTTAACGAACAAACGTCAAAGTCCCCTCCAGTTCAAGAGTCTGCAGTACCTGAAGCCTCAGAACCGTGCCCTGCAGATGACATGCCTCTCATCCCTGAAACCCTTAACGAGAACAATGACCTCATACGAGAACAGTCTACCCCAGAGGACCCGACAAGTGCAGATCCTGCAGAATTTGTCATACCTAACGCCGAAGGAGACCCTGAAATAGAAGAACTCCTGGAGCGTACCATGAAAGGAAGTAACCTCGTCGAAACCAGAGATCCCCTACATCTCAGACCAGGTGACTTCGCATACTTCACATCTTCCGAAGGAAAACCCCTAGACCGGCAGGTGGAGACTCTCGCAAGCAAAATAGAGTTACCTACCGTCTCAGAATCACCAGGAAGTGTTGTTATGCAGCAGAAAGGAAAACATTTCCACTTCCAGATGATCGTTACTAAAAACGAGGCCACTGACGATAACTATCACTCTGAGAAAGGATGGAACGTGATATCCCAATGCCTTCGAACCCTTTTTGAGCTTACGCAAAAAGAGAAGTCAGAGTGTGTAAACATTCCATATGTCAGAGAGGTCAATGGAATAGCTTGGAAAAGGATAGTCGGGAGAATCAAGCGCCTTTTTGCAAACTCGTCAACGAAGGTCTTTATCTGCTTGGGCTTGGTCTCAACTCCTTCCAGGTCTCAGCGATACGACCTCATCAAGGAAGTTCACGAGTCTACTATCTGTGGACATAAAGGAGTCGCCAAGACCTACAAGATGCTACGGCAAAATTATTACTGGGAGAACCAGAAGCTAGATGTCCAGACATTTATCCAACAGTGTCTGCGCTGCCAACTGAAGAAATTGGTGAGGGTCAAAACACGGCAGCCCATGGAGATCACCGATACACCAGGAACCGCTTTCGAAAAGATAGCGATGGATTTTGTGGGACCGATCTCCCCTGTTACCCCACGAGGTAACAAATATATCCTTACAATGCAGTGCTTGCTAACCAAGTACTGCGTAGCCGTACCACTCCCCGACACCAGCGCAGCCACCACCGCAGAAGCCTTCGTGAAGAGGTTTATCGCCGTCTACGGATCCCCCCGGACCTGCTTGTCGGATCAAGGAAAGAACTTTTTATCGAATTTGATGAAAATATTAGCAAAAAGGTTCCGGATCCAGCAGGTCAAAACAACTGCATTCCACCCCCAAACTAATGGATCTCTGGAGAGATCGCACCATACGCTAGCTGAGTACCTGAAGCAGTTTGCCAGTGAAGACGAATCTTGGGACGATTACGTGGAGTTAGCCTGCTTCTCGTACAATTGCTCAGTCCACGAGTCAACCGGTAGAACGCCGTTTCAGCTGGTATTCGGAAAAGAAGCCTTACTACCGTCTAGCCAACCCTTGGCAGAAGAAGATGACGTACGAACTTATGATGGATATCTAGTTCAACTCGTCAGTAGGCTTCACCACCTTAGACAACTTAGCAGACAAAGGCTAATACAATCTAAGGAAAAGAATAAAAAATATTATGACCGGAAAACTCACCTCCAAACCTTCCGGCCAGGAGACTATATATTCTTGTTGAATGAGGCTGGCAGCGGAAAATTCGCTAACCAGTACAAAGGGCCCTACAAAATCGTTGAAGTTCCCAATCATAAAATCATTAAAATTCTCATCAAGAATAAAACCAAAACCGTCTCTACGGACCGCGTACGTCACTCCTACATACGCACCCCAGAAAAGGTAAAAGACGTGACTGTTTGATGTTTCAGTCATGCCTGCCAGGACTTACGCGTCTGATCCCAGAATGCAAGCAGCCCAAGAGGTCCGCCTAGCTGCATTTAGGATGATTGCCCAGGTGGATGCGCTAGTTAATACTTGCAGCATTCCGCTTTCGGACTCAGCCCCAGACAACGAGTCCACCTCAAGTAGGAGCGTCGGCACTCAAACCTCAAGAGGACGTTCCACAAGCAGGAGCACTTTTCGCTCCCCCTTTGTTGCTGACCATCGTAACCCGACTGGTCCAGCTGTACCGAGGCACGCTACGCCTCGACCAGAGAGAGCCCCACGGGCTTCTGGAACTCGCCCCAGGAATGAATGGAGACAAAGACCTCACCAGGCACCAACAAGACCCTCTGGACACCAGTTCGCTAGAGCCCATCATCGGAGGACCACCGGAACTTTCATGCCAGAGATGGGATTCTTCCTGCCTTTCATTCTGGTGATATTTGCACTGATAGGTCGAAGCAATGCCTTGATAGGCTATGATTGTAGTGGCGAACGACTGAACGTCACTACCGTCAGCCTCACGGAAGTTGGAGAATGCCGAGATTTCCGGCCAAAAGTGAACGTCACCAGCCAGTATGTTGAGCTTATACAGCTGCTCGAATATGACTCAACGCATGTGATGCATTGCAAAGTCATCGTGGACCGGACTGTAAAATTATGCGGTTCGGGACATAAGAATTTTGACGTAGCAGGAGGCTATCGAGTCTATGTGTACGAGCTAAGCTGGGAACAGTGCTATTCTCTCCACAAACATGGGGGAATGGCCATCTTTAAAACTGAGGTCACCGGGATTAAACCCAACCAGACTTCATACAGAGTGCTCAACCTGGGAGGATGGCTCGACCACACCGGCTACTGCGGCAGAGTCCATTTCGAAGACGAATATGGTCAATGGGACGACGTCTATGTGCGCGCCAAGGTCACCATCGAGCTGAGGGACTACTACGCCTCAGTAAACCTGGACCGTGACCAAGTCATCTTTGAATCAGGAACCAGATGTGCGTTAGAGGATGGACACTGTCTCGACGACAAACTAGGATACTCCTTCTGGAACCAAATACCAAAGACGAACTGCGACCGGTTCTATGGTTCCATCGCTCGTGTATACGCCAATAAAACACTGAGCTCCAACTACAAACAGGTGGTGTACGTAGCTGAGGTAGACCAAATCGCTTTTGCCCTAACTCAAGGCAGTGGATTCCAGGTCTGTGGCCACACCGTCTACCGCACAGAACACCCTAAATTGTTCATCAGCGAAATCAATGGACCCCAGGATGACCGCTTCAGACTTCGCCCAGTAGGCACGAGTGATATCAACATCGTGACCTACTTCAACAGCAAGTTAGTTCACCTGAACTACCACGTCGAGAGCCAACTGACTATCATGTACCAAGAGATACTCCAGCAACAATGTGAATTGGAGAGGAAGGTCCTCAAGAATTCTTTGACCCTGGCTACCGTGGCGCCAGATGAGATGGCCGTCATCCTAATGAAGTCTTTTGGGTACATGACGGTCGTGGCCGGAGAAGTGGCACACGTGGTGAAATGTGTCCCGGTTGAGGTAACCGTCCGACAAGTTCCTGACTGCTACCTTGAGTTACCCGTCCAAAAGGGTAACGAAAGTTATTTCTTGACCCCACGCACTCATATTCTGAGGAAAACAGGTATGCAAACCACGTGCAACCACATCATTCCTCAGATGTATAACTTGGGTGCATCGTGGTACAAGATTTTACCACAAGCCGTTGCAGTTGCCCCGCCTACTATCTTGGAACCTCTGGCAAAAGACAACTGGAAGTATGAGAATCCAGGAAATCTCGCCGTCAACGGAATCTATTCATTGTCCGACCTAGACAAGATGAGAGACCGCATCCTATTCCCCATTGAGAGAAACAGCATTCTCTCCAACATGGCTCGAGGAGCTACTGGACAAGCCACGCAACTCCAAGGACTATCTGTCGTCAACCTGATGGACGAAAATGCTCTCAACAAATTTACTGAGAGCTTGATGGAGAGAGCCTGGGGAGGCTTCATCAGCTTTGGCACTGCCTCCGCAGGGGTTCTGGGTATCTTCCTCCTGGTCCGAGCCGTCAAATTGGTCATCGACACCGCGGTCCATGGATTTGCCCTCCACCAAGTATACGGCTTCTCCATCTACCTTTTGGGAGCCGTATGGGACTCAGTCACCAACCTACTGCTGCACCTTGGAAGATATCCAACCCCCCGAGAGCGCCAGCAGGCCAGACAAGGACGAAACCAAAGAGACCACGACGTTGAAGCTGCTCTACCCGATGCCCCACCCAGTCGGCGCAGCTCACCGTTATACAACGAGGAGTGCAGGGTGCACCGACCAAGATCTGCCATCGAAACCGGATCTGCTTCCTGGTCTCGCGCCCTTGATTCAGCTGCACTCGACACCAACCGACAACCTGCCCGAGGTCAATCTCTACTTCGGTTGCCCAGATTCGCCGAGTCCCCCACTGAACCAGATGAGGTACCAGTTCCCCCCTCCCGAAAAGGCAGCTACCGAAGAGGATTTGCTGTCGACCAAGACTTGGAAGACCTCATCACTAAGTCTCTCACTGTAGAGAAGACAGACGAAGGAGCAGACTTCCTTATCGACAGGTCAAGGAAGGTTACCTTTGCCGACTCACCTGAATACGCTGCCAGTTCCAGTCAGGTCAACCAAGATGTAGCTGCCGGTCATGCTTGGCCGAAGAAGTAATTTGTAAGTTAGGAAATAAGGTAGGGTTAAGCTAAATTGTAAGAAAAATGTAACCAAAGAAAAAGAAAAAATATAATAATAATACATTGAAAACCTAACCTTAGTCGCTAAGAAATAAACGCGATATAATCCTAATGTAAGAAAGAAAACAAACTACCTCAATTAAACTTCCTCAGTACAACTTCGTGTAACGAAATGTAATTTTAATTTGTTAACGTCGCCATAAAAAACAATAAATAAATACACCCAATGAACCAAAGTTCCAACCAAAGATTTTTTGCTAATGTTAAGATTGCTCAAGTTATTTAGGAATAAAACATGCGCCGTTCGAGTTTCCATTTTACACTAACAACTGTTCAAATTCGAGATAGGTTAACCAAAGAGTTTATATAGCTAAGTTGTTTTCTACGATATAGGTCTTGTTTTATGTGAGGTTCTCGCGCGAATTTGTGTCTCACCTTAGGATTTTACCGTCGTGACCCACTTTGATGATTTAAATTGAGAATAAATCAGTCAGACAGAATTTTGATCATTTTATTATTAAAAAAGTAATAGTCAAAAATGTAAACAAAAACATGAAAAAAGAGCGAATTTAGTCTATTTTTCGACACGTGTTCACATTTTCGTGGATTGCCGTTAAACAAAAACAGATATCAAAATTCTGTCTGACAGGTCTGTTTGTTCTTAGTTTTCGAGCATTTTGATACCAATCACATCAAAATCCGATAAATATTAGTGTACTTGTGCTTTTTGAACTTAAGTTAATTTTGGTTATTAATTAAGAAAATTC
>JAAMPD010003316.1:0-10387 GCA_025266255.1 Trissolcus basalis
ATTATATACTTTTTGTATAAACCATATATGATTCTTTTTACTACTCTAGTAAAAAGGATCATATATTGTCCATATATAAAACATATATTGACCATACATAGACAATATATTGATTGTTTTTAAAAATTGCTAATATATCACAATATATGATCTTTTTTACTGAGGTAGGGATATATATTTAACTTACGAGTACGTCTCTTGTGTCTGGTAACTTTTCGAATGGTTATCCCGTTCCTTCGCCTGATTATCCTGTGAAAACAAGGAAAACATTCTACATCTTCAAAAATCATCAAATCCCTATAAACGAATAGAAAAAAACAAACAAACAAAATGTTCAATTTTCATTCACCTAATTTGTTATGCGGTAGAATCATATTTAATGTTATCGACGGAAAAAAAGGAAATGGAAAAATAATGACAGTCGGTGTAACGTATAAGAGTCGCACGTGTGCAAAGTCAAGGGGAGTCGTTGCCGGCAAGACTAAAGCGCATCGAGGTGAATCGAACCGCAGCTTTTATTAATAGTAATAAGGTTATAAAGACGAGAAGAATGAAGTATCCGTAGATCTTGGGGCATTACGTAAACATCTGCGCTTTTGTTTAAGCACTTCAGAGGAGCTGAATCTTAACGAACGTGAAAGAGAAAAAAAGGAGTGTAAATTTTGACTCGTGCGTGTTTATTGCACGGTCTATAATTAGACTGATTTATGCACACTTGTGAACATAAAAAAAAAACTTTTTCTAATTAATGGTGAACACTAATCCCCTATCACATGCAAATTTAGCGTCTCATATTTTGAAATTGATGCATTTTCTGAACCATCGCAGTTTCATAGTCAGTGGAGTGATGTCAAAAAGGCTACGATTAGTTTGAGTTTCATTGAATTTCATTTTTCTTTTTTAACCTCTTTTTTTCAACCTATTGCACAACGGCGTAAATAAATTACAAACTGTGTTGACCATCAGTAAAGAAAGTCACCCGATTAACCCAGAAATAATGTTAGGTATCATTATAATATGGAAATAGATGAACAATGTAACTGCTATTTACCTCCTGAATCCAGGCCTGCTGCTTGATCGGGGCATCCGGTGCAATTGCAGTTCTTCCTGCACTTCTTTGCTTGTATTCGTGGATAATGGGTATCTTAGAATTTCTTTCGGTCCCAGAACTTGATGACTCTCGTTCGGTCTATAAATTTATTCACATTAGAAAATAACAATGAAATTGCTTCAACTGAATTAAACGTACAAATATCCCCAATACCACAATCTAGATAATTTACAGATATTATACAGATGATATATGTATATGTCTATTATCTATATATTATCTATAATATCTAGATTGTTCTATTGGGAAGTCGATATATCTATATCAAAAATCATTCAAAAATATAATACAAAATCAAACCAACGATCTCTCGACTTTTCCCCCACTTGAATATTAATGAAAAATGATTTTTATATATAAAAAATATAATACAAAATAACAATACATGGAAATAGTATTTCAATCTATGTATAAATACAAATTTTATCAATTATACAAATATACTTATACCAATCAAAGATTTCAGGACCATTTTATTATATTTAAAATTTATTCTGCCCACTCTAGTAAAAAGGATCATATATTGTCCATATATAAAACATATATTGATTGTTTTTAAAAATTGCTAATATAATGTCAGTATACAGTTCATATATGAAAAATATTTGAACTTATATGATTAATATATTGTCAATATATTGATAATATATAGAAAATATATTTATATTTTTTACTATAGGGGCTTTAAGATAGAACGAGGAAAAATTTGAAATTCAAATCGATATTGACGTGTCAGTGAATTGTGTTAAAACAAATGTTGAAATACAAAAAAAAATGTAACAAACGTCGTGTTTGAAAATTTATACGAAAGGTACAATTCACCTAGAGCGTACCGAACCACCGCGGTTGTTTCCGGTAAACGGTACACATACACACGCGCGCGTGCAAGTGCCTTTGTTTTAATAAGCCTCTGAGAATGTTCTCATGGGCATTGACTACGCGCGTACGATGAACTGTTACAAAAGATTTCACAAAAGTATTCTAGGCACTGTTTTAAGTGCACAGATTAGCAATCGTTACGAACTCAAAAAGAAACAATTGAAACAAAAATAAAAAGGCTTTGAAAAAATAATCCTGGCCAGAAAATTTTAACGACACCCCATCAACATTGCCAGGTTTTCAGATGTTGTTTACAACAAGATCGTACAAACTGGAACGCCCATTTTTGTTGTTCCCAGATGTTACGTTATCGCTGATGATGTTATTTTTACTTTTTAATCAAGAATCCAATAATAATTACATTCGAAATAAATTCAATTACGTTTATTTTCAATTAAGTTTTGCAAGCTAGTTGGCAGAGTGTGAGGCGGTGTACCGCGCACGCCATGCTCAGTGTAGCATTACGCATATCACAATCATTGACTTGTTACGATTATTATACAAATTAATGTGCAATCTTTTTCAGAACGATTATCAAAGTTTATTTCATTTAATTGCCCTTAACATAAATGGAATATATAATTGCAATATAATAATCAGACAGGTTTGTCCACATATTGGTTTCTCAGAAGACTAAGCTATAGTTGTGTACCTATTATCGACACCTTCACCTATTAAATATTTCCATCTATCAATTCATATTACGAAATGAAGCATTTTTGAAATATATTTTAGAAATTCCCTAGCAAAAAGATTATACACTGTCCATATATAAAATATATATTGACAAGATATTATTTCAAAAATCATATACATATTGACAATATATTATCAATATATTGTCAATATGTATATACAATATACCACCAATATATTAATAATATAAATAATAATCAAATGATTATAATAATAATAATTATTATATATATATTAATACTAATAATAATAAGTAAATATTATTGAAAATTGCTGATATATTTCCAATATATATTCCATATATAAAAAACTTTCAGACATATAAGGTCGATATATTGTTAATTGGTAATATATGATCTTTTTTACTTGGGAACAAGTAAAAATTAATGTTTTAAATTCAATTAATGTTTTTGTTTTCTTTACAAATTTGAAAACAACATTTGTCGATAATTGGTACAACTTTCGATAATACGCCACTATCTTATATAACAGAGAGATTCTGAATTTCTTTCATCTATTGAGAATATATTGTCATTATATTGTAATTATATTGTCACTAGTTGAAATCCCACGGGTAACTCCCGTTCGTTAAGTCACGTCTGTTAATGATCACATAACATGTGCGAAATTGCAAATCAGGTTGTCTAAAAGATTGACATTTTATTAAGGGAAAATAGAATGTAGAAAGTATGACAGTTTTCTTTCAATTAATTTTTGTTCAATTTCAATAACTGGTCATGAAAATTAGTTTGCCAATCTTGGGACACTTTTGATCGTTTTATCAAGTCAAAGTTTTTTTCTAATTAATTCAGAAGTCAGCGAAAAAAAACATGGTGCATTGGTACATGATGTGAATCTGTGAACAGTGCAAGGTTTTTTTTTCTTTTTTGATCTTGTGTAAAGTGCAGTTGGACCCCCTTGACGATAAGAGTTAGTTGAAAAAAGCTAAAGTGAGAGAAGATTAACGTATCACGCACCGGAAATTGGTTACTATGCGTCTGCAAGTTATTAACTTGCTGTGTCTTATTCGAGCTTTGCTCCTCGCCGTACAGAGGTGGCATCTTGTATTCCGGAGCAAACGTCTGTCCGGAATTATGTACGTAAGTCTCGTCTCCTGTTATTCGTACCTGGCCGGAAGTCACTTGTGAACTTGATTCTATTATCGTTTGGCGTCCGTTTTTCTGGATATCTGGGCTCGTTTGGTTCCACAGATTATTCGAAACCAACTTCGACAGTGATATTGCTTTGTACGAGCTCTCCTCATCTGAAACACGAATAATTATTTCAATATCGCTAGTAAAATTAATAATATATTGTCCATGTAGAAATAATATATGAACAATACAATGTTAATATATTGTCAATATACAAAACTTTTTTCGAAAACATTTTATATATGATGGTTTGTATATGGTAAATATATTGCCCATATATTGTCAATATATTATTCCTGGAATAATATATTGTTAATCTATTGTTTATATATGGACAATATATCATCGTTTTTTACTAGGATCGTGCAACTCCGACTTGGTTTCAAATTTACAGTTATTTGACGATTTTAAAACTGTAATAACATTTTGATATTTAAAATTCATTTTGTACAATCATTTTTAGTATGGATTTTGTATATTAAGGAATTTTTTGTGTCATTTTTTGTATTTGGTAACAAAAATAATATAATTTTATTTGTTTTCATTTTGTTGTTAGCAACAAAAACAAGAAATCAAGTGAATGTAATGAATAGAATTTGAATCAACAGTCTTAAATTGAATCAAACGTTTCTGATTTCAAGCATTTCAATGCTAAACTAGTTTCAACCACAACTTTGTGGTAATCACGACCACGAAGTTCGATCAAAGAAATTTGCCATTTTATAAAACCGAACATTTGTAATTCAAGACGAACATAAACAGACTGAAAAAACTATTTTTAATGAATACATAAATTCCATTCTTCGTACTGTCACATGGTACCCCACTTGTCACAAATAAAACCAAAATTCAATACACAATCAAATCACACCAAAATTTCGAACAAGTTTTTCTTGCAGACAATTTAATCAAACAATTTCACTGATGTATTCCATCGATCAAACATACACAAACTCGGAACATCAAGTTTCTCCATGAAATCACTTTAGAAATTTTTTTATTGTCAATTAAAAGACAAACAATCATCAATCATACTTTCATTCTTTGAAATTGCTTTGCAAAATCTCAACGCGAGTCGTTGAATTTCTGGTCTTTATGAAATTGGACAACATCGAAAATTGTCAACTTGTATACCTTGATTGAGATTTTGTCTCCGAAGTCGGTCTTCTTGTTTGACTTTGCGTACGGTCGTAGCCATCGCGCGTTGGCTCACCATTTTACAAACATTCACACATGTGCCGTCGTGTCATTCGCATTTCCTCACGTAGTACATTCGTCAGGCATCTTTCTTGGCCAACTTTTTTCTTATTTCCCTCGTTCAATAAACCCCCCGTTGTTGACCTTTGCACCAACACCGTCTCACAATCTTTACAATTTCTTTTTTCCTCTTTATTTGTTCGCGCGTTTTATTTATCTTGCATTCGCGTGTCTTTTTCACGAGCAACCAAAAGGACAACGGTGAAATTCAAAATATTCTTCAGCACAATGCAAAACTATTTCATCGCAGGAACAGTTGGTTCGCAGAGATGCTCGTAATGAACATCGCAGATGCTGACGGCAATGCAAACCGTCGCTGTCAGAATAAGTTCAACTCGCGTCGGATGCATCAACAGGAGAACCGATAAATTTTCGACTGAAATTCCAACGGCATTCAAATGAAAATTGACACTGGAAAGTTGGTGAGAATTTCGTTGGATTCCACCCGCACAAGATTGTAACGTCACAGAGAAAACATCGCACCTTCGGGACAGTCGAGGAACGCGTGTTCTAATCGTGTACGAGAGGAGGACGCACAGCCACTTTCTTCGAGCACACACTGCCCACTTATTTGCGAGTTTCTTGGCCGCACTAAAAGACCGTAGACTTTCCATTGAGTGAACGTCTGGTTCCGCCGTCGTGCCTTCATTTCCGGTATCATCCCACAGTGATGAGGAAACGTACGGTGTGGAACACACCTGGGATTAATGTATTCCGCCGCGTCCACAAACTGTACGTGACTTTGGTTGAATGTTGATGCATAAAGTCTTTTGGTTTCGCGCGTATCAACGTGCATCGCCAATCCACTCTCTTACTCAATGAATGAAAACAGTTTTTTACAAGTCCCCACAGCGACACGTTCGTTAACCTTTTTTCAATTAGCTGTTCGGTGCAAAATTTTACTATGTTTTGAAATTTGCACATGTATTGGGTGCAAATTTTCATAGTGGTTTTATGTTTTATCTTTTAAATAGATTGTTGCATTATTTCAACATTAAAACTAATATTAAAATTAAAGCTGTTAAGGTTCAGTCAATTTTTTTAATGATGATTCAATTACTTTTAAGAAGCAAAAACCAATAATTCAATTTGTTTCATTTAAGAAAACTACTTCATTAAAGGGTTTATATAATAATTTTGAGTTTTGCAATTGTTAATCACATTGATAGAAGCTCAAACATTTGAAGATTTGCATTTTCTAAACCATTGTATTCATTAAAAATAAAAAATTTGATAAAAATTGTGTGTGATAATAAAGATTGTTAATATATTGACAATATATTGATCATATAAGTTTAAATATTTTTCATATATGAACTATATAAGACAATATAAGATTTTTTACGAGGGTAGTTTTTATATTTTATGCCTAATAATTTTGTAATAAGCTGTTAATATCTGCCCAATTAATATCTCAATACTTCTTTTAAAATTATTATGCTGGTTGAATTCGAGATATTTGATTCCAAACTATTTTAAAAATTTATGTTTTATATTTCTACAACAATTATATGTATACAACATTTAGTCCAATTTCTAATTGAAATATCTTATCTAAGAGATAGTAAAAATGTTTCCATTAATTCTGCTATAGACGTGTTTGTATTAGAAGATCATCATTAAACTATATTTTAAAAAGTTACACATCCTTGTTTTTAACTACAAATATCATTTTTCGCATACATTTCATCTGCTAATTATTTTTATTGTAATATGGTTGTATCTTATCTCGAAAAACATTTTTTACACTTTTTAGAAATGTGACAATGTATTTTATATAACCACAATCTTTTTTATTGAAACTGTTACTTTTTATTTTCCTCGTCGGAAAGTACTCCGATACATGTTCGTATATTACTGACAGTAGTTTGACCTGTATGTAATAAGAAAGTGTAGTAGACAAAAAAATGTTGAATCGTTTTTACGAAGAGCGCGAGCAATTGCCAAGAGCAGGTTTCCTATTTGAACAATCAGTTCAGTGAGAATCGAGTTGGCATGCAATTAGTCGTTGGATCAATTAAGCTACGACGGCCGTTTGTTTGGCCACATACATTTGCACCTGACTCGTTCTTTAGAATTTTCGGGACCGTTCCGTAGTTGAACCTGCTGCGGAGGAAGTATGCATGGTTGAGAATCTTAAACGCGTCAGAGAAGCTGGTGTAGATGGCGTAGCCATCGCTGTAGCCAACGTAGTTTCTCACGTATAAAAACAGACGTAGCGTAACGATACTCGGAAATGAAAATTAGTCGATAAACTGCAAGGTAAATTTAATTTCCATTCCCTCGAGTAGCGAGCAATCCAAATAAACGCTGTGACATTTTATTTAAGTTTTGTCGTACATATATTTTAATCCTTTAAAGTTTATATTTTGTATTTAGTGAATGTTTCAAGAACCAAAATTAGAAAAAACTTGAAAAATAAAAATAGTAATAATAATGATAATCATAAAAATAAAATTATGTAATTTTCATAATTTAAGTTTTTTTAATTTATTATTATAGTAAAACATTGACGTGTTATATTTAAATTATGTACAAATCTGACATCTGATTAGAAAATTTTTGATTGTTTATTTGTATATTTTTTTATGAATAAAGTGTTTGCATATTTTATTTTCACTAAATGGCGAAGTAAGTGAAAAAGTAGATTAATCACAACTAATGATTAAAATTAAAAGTTGGCGTTTAACGATGGGCACAATAATTTGAGCTAAGGTATAGAGCATGTCGTCGAAATCGCGAGTGGAAAAACCACTTTTTATAACCGGATTATGATTAATACAAAAAATTCCGTATACACTTTAATAGATTCACATCATTTTTTTTATTGGTACAAGTATAATATAGCGACAGGATGCGATGATTACAGGTATACAGATATTTTATTTATTCGTTTTTGATAGAATTACTGCAAATTCTGAGATTTTTAGAAGAACTTGTTCGGTACAGAATCTTCATAAAAATGACTTTGGTTTGGCAAAACAAATTTTTTTTGTTGCATTTTTTGATTAAGACAAGATCTACAGAAAGTTTGGAACACTAATACTATTATCCACGATTTAAGAATAAGACAATACCTGAGCGAAATTAAAGTGACCGGTGTAAAAAATGGCGTAAAATTGCCGATCATTGAGTTAAATATGTAAAAACAAATTAAATTCGTTACAGCAGTAGAGCGTAATTAAACTAATTAGACTTTCCCCTAAAATGATTTTATTTACTTTTTAGAATGAAATAATAATATAAATTAATGAAATGAAATATTATAACTGTCTGCTGGAGCTGAAATTTAATCAGCGAACCGAGGTGTGAATTTGATATTGGATACATAGAAAAATCATTAGAAAATCGGTTAAAAGATATTCTAATATAACAATTCACATGAGTAAGTCATATGGTGTGATATAAAAAATATTTCATATCATTAAATACAACTTCTTCCTTGATCTCTTATACATAATAGAACCAAAATCATTTTTTAAGATGGTTCTAGTGTGATATAATTAAAGCAAAAAGTTTACACTATGAATTTTCATATACATATAGGAAAAAAAGTGAATCATTTCCTTTCCAGATTGAAAAAACAGAATGTAGATCCAAAGTATTAAAGATCTGTCCTAAAATGGCTGGGATACAATTTTTGAGATATTTTTGTATACAAACAGGTGCATCCATTTGTCTCTGATAATTTTTCGAAATTTCCTGGTACCAAAAACATTACAAATCATGTTTTCCGGATCCAATAAACCAATGAAATGATGTAAAGTCACAAAATTACTAAGGGAACCCCCCAAATACGAATTTCATCTAAGGGAACGCCAATTTTGGAGACGATAAAAAACCTCCTTTTTCTCATGTTTTCCTAAGTCTCCTGCTGGTCGTTGATTGCATTTCATTTTACTCAGAAGTGAAAATTCAAGAATTCAAATCCATTCAAATAAATCATTTCAAAATTGGGATCGACATCGACCGGGCGCCATCTTGTCCGAACTACTAGAATATTAAATTTTTATTAGGAACATTAAAATTTTAAACGAAATTTACAACAGTGAAAAAGACTTCTTCAGTGATAATATTCAATAATTATTCAGAATAAAACAATAAAATTGTTTGTATAAAACCCACTTTTGATTGTGGTCCGAAATTTACTAGGTCGGCCATTTTGATCTAAGCTCCGCCCATATGTTAGATCCCAATAGACCAATTTGGTTTTTGAATGAGCTCTTTAATGATCATGTTTATCTATTACATTTTCGGGACAATTTCTGACAGGTTTTCGGGGAGGGAGTCAAAAATATTACTCGAAGATGAAATTTCCATTCCTCCCACCACTTTAATTTCCCCTCTTTTCAATTAGGACTTTGCAGGTTCAATATAGCGGCTTATTGTAAAGGCCATATACCTCTTTAATTGTTATGTTATCCTAATACTTTTTGACTTTTGCAGTTTCGTTTTGACCGAAATGCGGGTCCAATATGACGGATCCTTGTCAGTGCCCACATACCACATTAATTGTTATGTTCTTCCAATACTTTCGTTGATTTTTGCATTTTCATTTCGACCAAATCCGGTTCAATATGACGGATTCTAGTCAATGCCATCTGTCTCTTAGGTTATTATGTTATCCTGATATTTTTTAACTTTTGCAATTTAGTTTTGACCAAAATGTGTTCAATGTGTCAAATTTTCGTCGACATCGTTTACCTCTTTAGTCATTATATTATCCTAATACTTTTTTCTAACAATGATGCAGCTATTTCGTTTTAAGGTGGGACGTCACGAATCGTCAACGCAAAAAGTTTTCAATAATCATACTTTTAGATTTATTGTTTTACACATAATTTAAAATTGAAAATGTAGGGTAATAACAAATTACGTAACAAACAATGCATAACAGTTCAATCTAATTTTTGTATTTAATTTTTAATCGTTTTATAAATTAAAGCATAATAATGCTTTTGTCAAACTTTTTAACATGACTATACCGCGTGAACCAATCATGTGCAAACTTTCTTGAGCAGCTGATGTCTGTTGAGATCCGGCAACAGCGCAAAACTCTCGGTCTAGCGCATGATCACTGTTTCTGTTTTGTGAGGTTAAATCGGTGTTTGAGATGTCATAAGTAGCTGTCGAAATGGAAACGCAGATCGAACCTGAGCGACGTAAGGTAAATGTACCCGTTATCGTGACTGTACCCATTATCGTGATTTATCATAATTAAGTTAGTATATTAAATAATTTACGAATCGTAAGAATAATTCATCCCATATAAATAAAAAATTGATCAACT
>JAAMPD010003317.1:0-10383 GCA_025266255.1 Trissolcus basalis
ACAATACTTGTTAGAATTGTTTGTTTTTTTCAACAACTCCTAAATAAAAATATTCGTTGATAAACATGCCAGGGGGAACAAATTGATAGCATAAAATTTCATTAGATCAAATCAACAAAGCAAAAAGTCACCTTATCATCAGGTCGTTCGAAATATCATTCTTAATTGTATATTTCTCCTATCTGTCTAATTAATTTTTGTAATAAAAGTTCAATTAGGTAAATGAATTTAAAAAATTATATCAATTTTGATTTAAGAAAATATGGAAGATAACAATACGCTATTTATTTCTCCGAAAGCACTTTCATGGGATTTCCTGAAACTAAATTTTGTTCAAATCAAGTTAGTGTACGTGACACCTTCTTGCTTATTTAAATAGCGGTAAGATGTATTAACCCAACATTTCATCACATTTCATCAATTATGTAATTCCTTTACAAAAGTTGATTCGAAAATTACATCCGAGCAAAATGCTACTTGCTGTTTTAAACACTTTAATCATATTCAATTATGATAGGATCCTATACAAATTCTCTTTACTATTCTCTCCAGGAAATTTGATTATGCAATTAGTGTTTTTAATAAATTAACAAGTTTTTTTTTATGATTTTCATTTATAATCACTAACTCGTAAATTTTTTAGCGAACATCTCAAGAGCATGTAAACATGTTTTAAAAATATTCAAATTATGCTAATCATATATTTGTATATTTTGAATGATTACAAATTATTTAGTTATTAGGTTGTATTACATAATTATAATTATAATTATTATTGTTGGAATTTCATGTACTTCATTATGTCAAGTTTTTTTCGCCCATGTTTGAATTATTCGTTGTAAAATGTTCGTATCATATTTTATAGTTGTAATTTGTTCATTTTAATTTTGATACAAATTCTACTACTGGAAATGACTCTTTGATGGTATCATTTAAAGATGAAGAAAATAATCCAGTGTTCACAGAAAATATTGATAATGCTGACATCTAGCACAGGAAAACAAAACTCGGTGAAGTCGAAAGTGAATCTCACCTGTTATTTAAGAGATTGTACTCTGTATTTTATGTATCACATGTAGGTATCAAATCGATATCACATGTACCATAAAAATGTTGATAACAAGGTCAACAAAAATATCTATATCATCCCACAAACATCTCATTCAATGCAATTGACTTATCATGAATACTGCAATACGGTTACATTTACAACAGTATTTTTTAAAGACAAATTTGACATTCATTTTTGCTTTCAATAATAAATAATTGTTTCAACATTAAATTCATTTTAATGTTGAATTTTATTTAATGAATTTAATAAATTCATTTCAAACACACATGTTCTTGTAAAAGAACAAATATCCTTGTTTCACTTTACCTTATCAGCTGTTTTTCATGACTGGAATTAGAAATTTCCAATGGCTCTTTCGTCGGCATTTCTAAAAAAACATTAAAATCAATTTTATTTATGTATTTGTTTATTTGAACAGGATTTTACGAATTTCTAATCTAGATTTATTCAAAAATGTATTAAGCGAGTTTATGATCTTCGGTTAATGAAAATATACATTTTTGTTTCTCTCGCAAAGATATTTAACGACAGATTAAACAGGTCCAGTGACCTGTCCAGTATTTAATTTGAAAAATTATGGAACATCTTAAATTGTTAATATAATTCTACTTGTATTACATATTCTATGAATATTAGACATTAAATACCTGATTTAAAAAATGCATCATTTGAAGAAGACTTATTTTCCCGCGCAAAATTCCAAACCATGTCATGACGACCACTGTCCTACGATTTTGACAATCAAGTGAATGTTCTTTTCAAAATTCAAAAACATCGCGATCGTTCAAGTCGATAATTGAACTGCAAAAAATCCTCCTTTGCCAACAACAAGGTTCATGGTTTGCTAAAAAAAAAGGACCTTCTAATATAAAAAACGAAAAACATGACATGAAAAAAGTCACATGTAATTTAAAGGGAAAACGTAAACAAAGGTTATTAATGATTCGCATTGTTTGTTTTGCCTTTTAGCACAAGGTCGAAGTGTCACCGTTGCGCTACGGAAGCGTCCCACGGCCCATTGTCGTTTCGCAATTTTCATGTATGTTATTTAATAAATAAATTGACCGTGTGTCACATTTATTGGAAAATGCATTGTAACGTGCATTGTTAGTTCGCGAAACACTGATATGCAACGAGTGCGCGCTGCGCGCTCTGGCGGTCGGCAACAATCGGTGGTCGGCAAAATGCGATAGGTATAAGTACAATATGCACTATAGTCGAGGCGCGCGCAAGCTTCCTGACTTGGCGCGCAATGCTCGAGAGCAAAGAAATGAGAGAACGACGTGTGGAACGAAGTCAGACAATTGTCGTACTTTGTTACACATATAATGTGCGCGATGAAGTACGACAATGGCAGTGCGATAGTGAAACCGCGGCAAGAAATTTGAGAATGCATTACGACAGATTTTACCCGCCCTGTGCGCATTTAAAATTCTCGTATACAAAAGTGAACTGACTAACGAAAAGTGAACTATCATCCGTTAATTGTGGGATCTTAACTTGTACAGTAAACTGTTCGCAAAATCAGGACTGATTTTGCGAAAAAAAACGCACCCAATGAGACTGATGTGAATAAAGATCAAACAGATATTTCCCAACATTTGAATAAATATTGGTTTTTTATTGGCTTTCACAGTAGTATACAGACATAGTTACATATTCATGTTTTTGTTCTTTAGAGTGGTACTACCCGTTGAATTAATGCAAGTAACATTTAGAGGTTATGTTTTAGGAACTATATTTTTGTGTTTACAGTCAGAGAATAATAATAAAGTAAAGGAGAATTGAAACGAAAGACTAATAAGATGGATATAGAGAAAGCAACAAATCTTATTGAATGTGAGTATTTCTTGTAACTGATAAATACTCAAACAAAACCAGAAATGAATGAATAATATAATTTGTTGTCTTTTATAGGTCAAAATAATGAAGAAGAGTTGCAAAGATTGGAAAGCTGGAGAGATGGTAACAGTGAAATTTGTAGATTATGCGGCAAGAAGACCAATAATTACGTTCCAATTTTTGGAAAAAATTATGTTGCTGAAAAAATTAACAAATGTTTACCAATTAAAGTAATTGTTTGCTTTATTCAATGTAAAAATAAATTTGTCATTTTGAAGCATAATAATTGTCATTGTGTCAATTAGGTTGACTCGGAAGACGAATTGCCCTGCAACATCTGTAAACGTTGTTTTCATTGTCTGAACATAAGTTACAAACTTGTAATGAGCTGTATCAAAGTGGACAATTTACTTAGAGAGAAGTTGGACAACGAAAAAAAATATACCAAATTCAAGTGCAAGAGTTTGAAAACTGATGAAATCAAGCAGGACCCTTTGATGTGCAACAAGTGCAATATAATATTTTTTGATACCGAGTCATTTAAAACTCATATCAACAAGATTCATCATTCGGAGAATAATGACGACAGTGATAATACCAAATTGGCTAATACACCAAACTTCGATCAAATGAGAAATTTGATTGTTGTAAAAAAGGAAAAAAACTGTCAAACAAAATCCGTGCCAAACATAATTCGTTCGCGTAACGCCTTGAATCACCAAAAGCAAATAGCAACAAACGAGACGAGTATGACGCCTTTGAATGCGATGTCTTTCGTTCCCGTCGAATCTCGTGTGAAACTTGTTCCCATCAGTAACATTGTGTCCCCCCAGGCATCCGTAGTACCCAATAAAAATGTGCAAATCTTGCCAAAAAATGTATTGGGACAGGCCATTCAGATCGTGTCTGATGATGCCTCACAACAGCATCCCATTCAAATTTTGACGAACGCCATATTACCAAACATGATGACAACTTGTAACCAGCAGACAATCAAAATCATTGCCACACCGTTTGGGACCAACTCGTCGTCGTCATTGCCCTCCACCTCTGGCACTCTCCAGTTGATCCCCACAGACGTCGCAATCCCAATGAATGCAAAAATTGCTATCCCCAGGATACCAGCTGTACCGACTACAAGTCGTCGTGTTGTTGTCAAAGTCAAGAAACAAGAAACACGACAAGTTGAAGAAAGAGATCACAATTATACAACAATGAACAATGAAAATGATCCGGACGAGTTGCCTTTGCAAGATGCTCCGACTGCTTATAAGTCAGTTTGCCATTATCATGTCCAGTGCAAAATATGCGGCGTTGGGGTAGAAGATGATGATCTCCTATTGGCTCATAACAAAATTCACCAACCACAAAAGATGGGTTGCAAAGTGTGTCACCAAGAATGCGACTCTTTGTATGATTTGTACATGCACAAGAAGAGGAAACACAATGTTTACAAAAGGGTATCTTTGAAGTTTTCTTGCGAGCAGTGTGGCAAATTTTTTACCAATAGTTGGCAGTGGGAACATCATGAAGAGCAAAAGTGCAAGCAAAAGTTTCCAATGTATCCTTGCAAGTATTGTAGCTTGGGCTTTACAACGAATCTGAAATTGAGACGACATCTCAGGGTGAGCTCAGCTACTGCCACTGTTTCTATTCTTTTTCTTATTAATCAACTGTGTTAAAACATCATTATTGGTTTTCACAGAAACACAAAAAAGAAATGTTGGCGGATCCGGAGGTTGAAGTTTTTAAGTGCGTCGGATGTCCAAAAGTGTTTGTGGACGAAGAGTTTTATCAAAAACACAGAAATGTAGGTCAAATAATTGGATGTTGTTTGTTTAGGTGAGATGTAGTTATCATTTGAATTTTAGGTGCATGATCCAGAGTGTTGGGATAAATACAAATGCGGCATTTGCAATCGTTCGTTTCGTGACAATGTCAGATTAAAAGAACACCATCAATCCATTCACGAGGGTATCAAACCACACCAATGTGATATTTGCGGTCGAACCTTTCATCGCAGATCAAACATGGTATATATAGTTGTATATAAATTTCATTACTATTATTTCATGTGATTATTATTATTAAACAAAATTTTCTACAGAAAGTACATAGAGACAAACATTTTGCTCGTAAGTGTGAGCATTGCAGCGAAGGTTTTTTGAAACTCAGCGAATTGATTACACACATTAAACAAGTTCACAACTTGGAACCAGACAGAAAACTTCTGATAAAGAAACAGTACAAAAGTGGCTACTACGTTTGCAGATTTTGTGGCAAAAAATTGTCAACGCATCAGTCAGTTTTAGATCACGAACGTATTCATACAGGAGAAAAGCCTCACGAGTGCAAAACATGTGGAAAAACATTTCGGTATAATAATAATACAGCCAAGATAAATATACACTCCGCACATAAATTAACGATCCACCTAATATTTTCAAAAAAAAGCCAATTTTCAAACAGTCATAACTTTGGCAATATCAATTGGAAAAACTTATCTTTTTTTCAAAATTGTAGCTTGATATGCCTGCTACAAAAATCATTAAACCGAAATTTTTTTTATCGTTAACAGATGGCGCTGTCGGCGAATGTTCCAAAAAAAACTTTTGCTTTAAAATTTGTTAGACTTCAATTCAATGCAGCAACTTTGTGCGCTCTGGTTTAGTATGTTTTCTCTACAGATTCATAAACTTTAGACTTTTTATGAACAATTTTGGAAAAAAAAACACTAAAAAACTTTGACAATTGTCAAAGTTATTGGCATTTGATAAAAAAATGTCAACTACTTCGATTAGATCCAGGTCTATTGTCAACGCGTGTATTTACTGTAACAGTTCAATATCGTGGTTCATTTTTAAACTTATTGAATAGATGAGATTGTAAGCTTTGATTTAAACAAAATGAATCTTTTCCGATGGATCTAATGAAAGTTATTGACAAATAACGAGTAAAAAAAAACTTTTTTTTTTCAAATGACAATAACTTTGACAATCGTTAATGTTTTTGACTATTTTTGGGACATTCGCCAACAGCGACATCTGTTGACGGTGAAAAAATTTTCGGTTTGATGATTTTTGTAGCAGACACTTCAAGCTTCAATTTAAAAAAAAATTGAAGTATTTTTGATTGATACAGTCAAAGTTATGACTTTTTGAATATTGGCTTTTTTTTGAAAATTTTAGGTGGATCGTTAATTTATGTACGGAGTGTATAATATAATATACATAGTATATAATTGAACTATTTTTTCAGAACTTATACAGCTAGATGGGCTCATGTACAGAGGCACAAAAAAGGTAGTTTTACCTGCGAGCATTGTGGTAAAGTTTTTAGGTAAGTTAAATACACACACGCATATATATGTACAATTGAATATTATTTTCAAACTCAATACTTGGGGATTTCAGTTACAAACAAAATCTGCTGACTCATATATTGATTCATATGCCTGTCGAAGAAAGAAAGCATCAGTGTTTAAAATGTGGAAAAAAGTTCTTGAGAAAAGGCCACTTGAACATTCATATGAGAATTCATAATGGTGAACGGCCTTATACGTGTGACATCTGCAACTACAGTTTCACGCAAATGGGTGACATGAAGAGGCACAAAGCAAGACATTCCAATAATCATGATGTTAGGTCTAGGAAAAGTCGCATCAAGATTATAAGCAATAATAATAATCAAGAACATATGCAGCAGATGGAAAATTCAGAAATTGTTTACGAAGAGATGGAGCAGATGAAAAATGCTCACGAGATAAGTGGAATGCATCAACCAGAACAAGGGGCTCACAACAATCAAACTGTCGAGTTGAGTCAATGTGAAGATGATACCACTGTCGAGATTCACCAGGTCGATGAGATTCAAGAGATGAACAACGACTTGGAATACCAAATTAATTTTATCATGAACCAAGGGGAACCAGTTGAAGAGGTCATCATTCATGAGAAAGATTGTTGACAGCAATATTCTTGCGGAACTTGTTAAATGCATACTATTATAGTATTTATATTTATGTGTAGTACAGACAGTGTCTATAATTAATATAATTATTCTTATATTGATAAATTAATATGAAATGTGTTCGACAAAAAGTACATTCATTTATGAGTTATATATTTTATTGTAAATATATAATATACACTGGTATTATTTTACAAGAATGTTGAAACTTGTTTAAAAAGATTGAAGAGGAAGAAAATATTGATACATTTGTTGTTCGATCAGTTGGTGTTAGCTTTTTGGAAATTGTCTACTGCGTGCATGACAACTCTTTCGAGCGCTAACACAGACTCGTCTTGGATAGTTTGTTCCTTGGTATAATCATCAATCGAACAGCGGTTATACCGATGTACCTGGATCAAACTTTTCGAAGCGTTTGCTACAGTCTCACTAGCTACATCTAAAATCTCGTTCGGTTTACATATGAGAACAGGCGGTGCGTGAACAGACGTAAATGCGGAAGTCAGTTTGAAAATATTTGTCGGACGCTGCTGCGTACAAAAGCTGCTTACATGAATGGCGTAACAGTGAGCAATCAGCCGATTTCTGTGCAGATCAAAAAGCAGATGCTCAATTTGTTCATGATATTTAGGTATAATGAAATCAGTCCACTGCATCACCGTCGAATATTTTGTTACGTTTCTTGTTCTGAGCATACAGTCTGCTTGGATCAGACTTTTCATCAGATCATCATCATCGGACTTCTTGATAGGAAAGGGAAAATTCCAAGGCACGGTTTCATAGACCAGAGTCTTTTTTGAGTTTCGTCTCATCTCTGCGTTGAACCAGCTATCTAATCCGTAATCATAGACAACAAAGTAGTTCACTCCAAAAACATTGTGGATCGTGACGAAACTGAGCTTCATCTCTAGGGATGCTAATTGTTCACTCGGTGTAACACAGATTGCACTTTCATTCGCACCGTCCAATTTGTCTGGGACGGATCTCACTGCAATCATAACTGCATCTTCGACGTCATTGTATTCAGCAAAATACTTGACTCCAATGGGTCGTTTCTTTTTCTTCTTATTATTATCATCACCATCACTGGTCTTGAAATTACAATTGAAATAGTAGCCTTGCATGTGCCTCGCATCGTCCAGAGAATGTTCGATTGGATTGAAATTTACATGACCCTGCGTAACAGTGTCATCGAAGAAATATACAGCACATCGTAACGACGAAAGCTTGAGGTTGTCCACCTTGGCGAATGCTATCGCGCGAACAATGTTGTAGTTGATGTTATGAGCTGAGTAGACATAGGTGTTGTTATCCAGCCTTGTCCAGGCTGGAATTGGCTCTGACAGCACATGGGGAGGCCTGTCAGCTGTTACAGAGCAATTTGTTGGTGGCTCAACTTTGATGTGTGGCTCGCCAAAGTAGTTGAATACCTCGAGCACATAGTGTAGCTTGTTGTACTCATGTCGATAGAATAGAAATGAAACAACACTCACTATTGTTATTAACGCCAGACCTGCTTGGTAATACTTTCTCATCCTGCCATCAGATCCACAATTATTTGTTTGTTCTTATTTTCATGGCTTTTCCACTTGTAATCATTGTCATCCCCTAAAAACAATCTTGAATTAACAACCATTTGACAACCGAGAATTTATTCAGTATTATTGATAATAATCTAACCTCCTCATCTTAACCTCAAAAATCGTGTGATATCTTTTGAAACTTTAAACAAAGTTAAAAACGTTTTTATGGTCATACACCAACAGCTGCTTACAAATATCCAACAACAACTATAGAATAGTTGTTAGTATATACAATAAAATAAAAAATTGAAGCGACGGAATTTGACTTTTGTTGTTGTTGTTTTGGTACTAAATACAAGTCGCCGGAATAGAATCCTAACCTAACTTTGTGCTGGTACCAAGATGCATCAGAAAGCAATAATCGAATATTAATGAATTTGATATGATTATTGAAAGTCAGTATAATTCAAGCTAATTAATTGGATATTGATTATGGCTAGGTATAAACAAATAATCAACATGAAATTGAAATTAAAATCGATAAATAAGAATATAGATTTGCGCAAGCGTTAGCAGCAGCACGGCTGGCTGCTAATACTGCTGAAGTAGAGGGAGGGTGAGAAATGAGAGGAGACAGCAGACAAAACTTGGCTCATTTCCGACGACTCTGATGTTTTGCATTGTTTACTTGTCATTACAATCACTGTGATTAGTCTGACTGCCGTTGTTGTACAAGGGATCATAAGCCGCGTGACAAATCAAATTATTTCTTTTAAATGGCACATGGTAAACAACAGGCTAAGATTTATTTAGGTTACGTGGATGAGCTAGTGACTGACAAGTATCGCAGTGAAGTGACATTCAGAACAAACAAAATCGGCGGAAAACCGGTAAATAAGCAAACACGTGGTCACAATAATTTTTACATATTTATTTCTTTTTATTGTTCACTAAGAAACAATAAAAATCGTAGTGATATCGTAGTGCTATATTGTGCTCATTACGATATGACACAGTAAAAAAGTTACGATATAATTGCAGCTTTATTGTATCGTACAGTACTGATAACAATCATGATTGTAAATTGTACAATTTTCTGTTACAAATTAAATTAACAGAAACTAAAATTTTTCTTGCAAAATAATATTATAATTTATATTGTAACTTACGATACAAACTGTATGAATTACCATTTGTATTGGCTCTCATAAAAAAAATATGAAAGAATTACGATCCAACTTGTACGATATCGATTTGTCAGTGTATATAAAAAGGTATTATTTTTACAGGATTGGCATAATGACAAGTTGGTTCCGCCACCTGAATGCAAGTTGTGTGGACTGCAGCAACTGTCGGTGCTCCAAATCTATGCCCCGTTGGAGAACTCGAAATATCACAGGACACTTTACATCTTTGCATGCATCAATGCAAACTGTTGGAACCAGAATGAAAGTTGGAGTTGCTTGAGGGTGCAGTCCTTGGACCAAAATGAACACCAGGAGCAAGAGGAGGAGCTTTGCACCTCCGATTCAGTTTGCATGTCAGCGACGAGTTGGCTGGAAGACGCTGACAACTGGGGAGACTCGCTCAATGACAATGAACAAAATGGAAATAACATGATGCTCCTGAGGCTAAGTGACAACAAATCAAATTTCGATAAGGATGACGAGGAACTGAATTGCGATTTTGCTCAACTTACCGTTGGATATGATCCTAATGCAAACAGGTAAGGGAGAGTGACCTACAGTGAGGCATTGCGAATAAATTTAAAAGTATTGTTTCAAAAAATATAGAAATAAGGACGTGTCTAGGTAGACCGTAAACGTCACTATAACGGCACTATAACGTACTTCATTTGAGAATAAAAACGAACCAGAATTTTGAAACAAAAACGTCGGTCTATGGCTCTTTTGTTGTTTTTTTTTTTTTAATTATAAAAACGTAACCAGAGTTAAAAAACGTACGGTCTGTGGCTCC
>JAAMPD010003318.1:0-10384 GCA_025266255.1 Trissolcus basalis
TAATTCTTGTACTTGACGACGTCGGTAACGGCGCCCACTGCTCAACCCAGTGAGCTTAGATTAAATTAGAGAAATTTAATTTAATCTACTGCGAACTTTTGTGTTAGATTAATTGTGATCTCGCACACTTGATATTGAAATTGTAACTCTTTTCAATGAGATTGATTTTCTCAAATTAAATAAATTGATTAATTGATTGATTGATATTAAAAATATAATAATATTGTCAGGGATTGCGCCCTGTGGCGCCTTCTGATAGCTATGTTTTTATGCGAGCGCTGTGTCTCCACGAGTCGCTGGCTCCGGAAATAACGAGCGAGCGTTGCTATTAGCAATTGACTTGAATGGTGTTTGAATTGCCCGCGTAAAGCAGCTGGTGGCGCCACCTGGTGTCTCACGCAGACAAGAATTATGGCCTGGAGCGGCGTGAGGGTGCACCTTTGTAGGTTATGGTGGGCCTTGGCGAGAGCGATCGGTGCCCTCTGTATAGTGACGTGGCAGTCACGGGTAATGGCGAGAACGATTGGCGCCCTCTGTGTGGTGACGTGGTAGTCATGTGTACTGGCGAGCGCAATTGGCGCCCTCTGTAGGGTGACGTGGAGGTCACGTGTAATGGCGAGAGCTGGTGACTGCTCTCTGGGCTGTGGCGCAGGAAGCGCTGTTGGGGCAACAAGGTGTGTCAACCTCTGAGATGAAGGAAGCGCTAACTCGTCCCGAGGTCGTTTTTGGCTGTGTCCCCATGTCCTGGGGAATCTGCCGATAGGGTGTCGTTAAATCGACGTATGCTCGTTTATGAGTGCGAGAGAGAGAGCTATAGTCACGTCCCGTGACCGCTCTGGGGGTTTGATCACTCGTCTCGAGTGACCGGAGTAAGGAGTGATGTCCACGTCCCGTAGACACCTCTGGGGAATTGAATTTACTCCGTGGATATCAATTGAGCGAAGCGCTCCAAAAAACCACCTGTAGCTCTCCGAGCTGTGGTGTACTCTCCGTCCTGGAGAGAAGCGTGTTAGAATGGTCCGTGCACAGCTATTTGGCCTCGTAAGTATTCGACTTACTAGTGGGAGAGATCCGTAACGCCTATGCGGCGTCAATGCGTCCCCCATCTAGCGGTCGAATAAGACACTGATGTTGAGATTTGGAGGTGCCCCGGAGGTGCTGCCACCACGCGTGTAGTGCGCGCACTCGATGGCACTAGAATGGTGTCGAAATCCCGAACAAATATTAATAGTAATAAATAATGATATAGTATATCATTTTATTGGTTTGGTTAACTGAAGTCTAATTTTGTATGAATATTATATAGTATAATATATAATATATTAAAGTAATATATAAAGTGAGCGAAATGTTTGTATAGGAAAAGTACTGGGTTAGTGCTGTTGGCCGACGATCGCTAACTGTACGTTTCTAGGCCTCGAACTTTTGCAACAAAAGTACTGGGTTAGTACCGTCGGCAACGGTCGCTAACTGTACATTTCCAGGGCTCGAACTTTTGCAACAAAAGTACTGGGTTAGTACCGTCGGTAACGGTCGCTAACTGTACATTTCCAGGACTGGAACTGTTGTAAGAAAAGTGTTGGGTCAGTACCCACCGTCAACGGTTGACTCCCAGTACGTTGCCAGGCTTGGTGGATTTGTGAGTTCTGGCAATCTACCGAATTTTCTACATGGGTACTGTCAGTGTATCGTAAGCCCCAGATTTGAGACGAATAGAGTAGTGTTGGTTTGATTGTTTTTAAAAGAGTCGAATTTGCAATAGCGCAGGGTTTGGAGATTCACTTCAATTGCGGTTCGGGCTTTTTCGATCGCGTTACTCGATGCTTGCAGTTCAAGAGCGGAAATGTTGAAGATGACGCCTACATATACATATGATTAGATTTTATCTATTTTTTGATTTCGGTATTCGAAATTTAATTTTTGCTTTTTTTGCTGGCGGCCACTTCGCACAAAGTCTTCAATTTTTGTTTTTGAAATATTAATCGTGAGTTTGTTTCTTTCGCAGTATTCATCGATTGCTAGAATTATTTTTTTCAGTTTGTTTGAGGTGTTGGCAAGTGCGACCGCGTCGTCAGCGGAAAGTAAAAGTAGAAGGTTGTTTTCGCCGTCAATGTTTATACCGGATAACTCTTTATCGCGTAGGTGTTATTCAAAATCGAATAAAAATAGCAAAAATGAAAGAGGGCTGAGGGTTTCTTCTTAGAAACGGTTTCTCCTTACAGGCCTTCGGTGACATTTATTTCTTTTGTATTAGTTTCTCCGATTTTCGCTGTGAACGTTACTTCAAGGAAGATAACCATTCTGAAACTGAAACTATGCTCATTATTCCAACAAGATTACGCACTCCGGAACTGTCGTACCCATCACTCATAGATGTTAATCTTTATTCTATTTTGCTCTCAATTAGCTAGACAGGTGAAAGAAACAAAACTCAAAAAAAAAGAAGCTTTCAGTACTATAGGGTTTCCAGAATTGTTAGTTGGCTTTCTTTTGCCTCTCACATTTTACCATCATTAACCTTACTATATTTTTAACTAGCATTACCTCAATAACATCATGTGACATACATTAGTGACAAACAACACGTAAGTAAATAAAAATAAAAAAAAACCATACTCTACCGGAATAAACTACTCAAGGTCATTACTTTTAGGATCCTCATTTTCCCAGTTCTCCAACAACCTTACTACTCGGTTTCGTGGGAGCGTAACTTCCCAAACGAAGATCTTATCGTACCTGCGACCATAAATTGAGTCAGGACAGAACCTGAATCCCCTACTAAGGTCCGTGGGGTCGTGACTCCCCAAACGCCGTTGTTTTGCGCCCCTGCGGTTTTCTTTTGAATTTCGATAACAAAACTGTATCTCTTTACTAGGGTCCGTGGGGTCGTAACTCCCCAAGTGTAGGTGTTGTAGACACCCCTGCGGGATCTCGATTTCTATATCAAACCGGAGTTTACTTACTAGGGTCCGTGGGGTCGTAACTCCCCAAGTGTAGATGTTATAAACACCCCTGCGGGCTTTTGAATTCTCGGATTTTGGGGATAAAAAAATATACTACCCACAATAACAACACTAATTTTTACCGGAATGAAACTTTCACTTTTATTGGTGCAAAAGAAGGAGCAAGAACATATCAAACAAAATACAAAAGGACTGAATAGGTGGTATCATATGGGTTAGTTATTGTCGTTCAAAGTTGTCGAAGCGACCCTGGCCGAGGAAGTACCGCGGCTCTCTGACTGCCCGTTCCACGTAGGCGAGCCCCCGACTCCCACGGTTCCAATGATGTTCGTCGTGGTCGGGGGTTCTGCAATGGTGCCAAGCATCCGAACAAAAAGGACACTCGTCCAGCCGGTACCCCCGCAGACCACACCCATAGCACACCGTCGCCGTATGGAAGGCGCGACGCGGGCAGCTCCTCATCCGGTGGTTCCCGGCGCAGATGTAGCACCCCTCATATGGGGGTTCAGCTTTGGGCCAGCCTCTTTTTACCCAGTTTGGCAATGGGTTTGGTGCCCGGAAAAAATCCTTGTGTGGGGCTTTCCACTTTTCTCCTGCCGGAAACATGGGCGGAAGGACTATTCCCCACAGCTCTTCGGGGGACTTCATTTCGCGCCCTGGAGGGCGGCGAAGCTGCTCTTGGGTGAGCATTCCTGCCTGGGCTCGGTCCCGGTTCAAGCAACAATCGGGCCGATATCGCTCCAACAAGAGATTCGGGTCGTTCCGCACAATGAATTCCCTTTCCTCGGCGTACCAGGGAGCGATTGTCCACCTCAAGTGGTTATTTCCCGGAACTCTGGTTAAATACCGAACGCGGCATTTATCTCCACCAGCTTCCATCCAAGGAGCTAGCATTTCAGCCCTGCCGATTTTCTCAGGGTGATCAACGATATGCTCAACCAGAGCCCTCCTCCAAGGCTCCATCCAAATCAATTCTCCAAGATCTGTAAGAAAATTCCGGAAAGTATAAACATACTAGTCAAAATATCGTTTCAAATCATTTACAGAGACTTTTGTGACTTGGTGGCAGTCGAGATTAGAAATCCCGTACGCGTTGTCGGAAAACTTTTCCACGATTCTGAATGGACCTGTGAACTTAGGAGCCAGTTTCGTGGCAAAACCTTTTGAACCAGATGACAACACTCTGTTCCTGGCCATTACCAGTTCTCCCAGTGTGAATTTCCTCGATTTCCGTTGTTTATTGAAATATTCAGCTTGCTTTTCATGTGCGTCTCGCACTTCGCTCACTATGAGTTTTCTCCATTTATCTAGATACTGCATTCGTTTTCTCCATGCTTCTAGGTTTACCTTTGAGCCTTCTCTTGCGGGTTCCAATTCTGCCCGCAAGCTAACTTCTGGGTTAAGTTCTCGTCCCAGATTCACAAAGGCTGGCGTGGACTTCAAACTAGAATGGAAAGCTGTGTTGTAAGCGAAACGAAATTCCGGAATATGGAGATCCCACTCTCGGTGGTTCTCGTGCACAAAAGCAGCGATCATTGTCTTCATTACTCGGTTTACTCTTTCCGTGGGATTAGCTCTTGGTGTGTAAATAGGGGTAGTCATTTGGACTGTACCTGTACTGTTCATCAGTTTATCTATGTTAGAATTCCGGAACTCCGTTCCATTATCTGTCAGTATCCGACGGGGTGTTCCCCATCGGTTGATCACTACGTCTCTGAAAGCTTCAGCTATTTTCTCTCCATTTGCTTTCCTCAAGGGAACGCATTCTATCCATCGAGAGAATAGATCTTGGATGACCAGCAAGTACGAATACCCTGATTTACTTTTCGGTAGTGGCCCTACGATATCAGCGGCCACGGTGTTCCAGGGTTGGTCAAAGCCTCTCCATACCATAAGTCCTGCTGGTCCTCTCTGGTCTGCCTTCACGGCTTGACAGACTAGGCATTTTCTAACATAAGTTGCTACTTCTCTGAACAACTTGGGCCAATAATAACTTTGCATTATTCTACGGCAGGTCTTCTCCATACCCAGGTGACCAGCTTGAGGCACATCGTGATTTTCATTCAAAATTCTACCCCTGAACTCTGCCGGGATCACCAATTTCCAACCGTTAAGATCAGGCAACATCTCATCAATAAGAGGGTTGGGACGGTGATGGTATAGTGGTCCTTCTTTAATCATCCAATCAGGATGTTTTTCCGGAAACTTCATCGTTCTTCTCTTTTGTTTGAGATACCATCGGTCTTTTGTCTGATCGAGACTTTCGGTGACCGTCATCAACATTGCCACTTCCGGTTCACCTTCAGTTTTCGCCAAAGCTGCCGGTACTCGAATGGATATGTCTTTTCTCTTGGTTATCTCAAAGTCGTAACCTTGGAGTTCTATAATCCAGTGGGCTAATCTCCCGTTTGGTTCTCTCAACTGAAATAGCCAGTTCAGACTATTCGTATCAGTTGCAATTTGGAAATGGACTCCTTCTATATATGGCCTAAACTTCTTCACGGCCCAGTAAACTGCCAAGCATTCGCGTTCCGTTTGAGCCCATTTCCTCTCGTTGGTAGTGAGACTCCTACTAGCATAAGCTATCACCTTCTCAGATTGATTGGGACGTTGGGTCAGAACAGCACCCAAGCCCACCGAGCTCGCGTTTGTCTGAATAACGAACGTAAGAGAAAAGTCTGGAAAAGATACTAATGGGGGATTAGAAAGGGTTTCCCTAATTTGCCGGAATGCCAAATCCGAGTCTTCGCGCCAAGTCCAACCATCATTTGACCTCAACAACCTCGTAATTGGTTCTGCGATGGTAGCTAAGTTTTCCACAAACCTCCTATACCAAGAGACCATTCCCAGAAAGGATCGTACTTGCCTCACAGTTTTCGGCCGTGGAAAATTCAATACTGCTGAGACTACTTGGATCAATACGAATGCCGGAAGAATCAACTAAGAAGCCTAAGAATTGAACGCTAGTACGACAAAAGTGACTTTTTCTCCGATTAATAGTCAGATTTGCTGTACGCAATGCTATCAAAACCTGTTCTAACCAATAAACTTGTTCTG
This sequence comes from Trissolcus basalis, assembly GCA_025266255.1. Classification (NCBI taxonomy): domain Eukaryota; kingdom Metazoa; phylum Arthropoda; class Insecta; order Hymenoptera; family Scelionidae; genus Trissolcus; species Trissolcus basalis. Next base: position 6,021 of record JAAMPD010003318.1, read on the forward strand.
GGAAAGAACGTGTGACTACGATTATATCGTCCAAGTAGCAATAGACAAAAGGGAACATTTTCGGACCTAATACTTGATCTATCAGTCTTTGAAATGTGGCTGGGGCGCCAGTGAGTCCGAATGGCATCCTTCTAAATTGGTATAATCCTTTACCTTCCACGGCGAAAGCGGTTATCGGTTTACTTTGTTCGGCCATCGGCACTTGAAAATAGGCCTGGCTCAGATCGACTGTTGATATGTATCTGGCTTCGCCGAGTTTGTCTAATATGCCATCTATCCTAGGCAAAGGATATGCATCTTTTCTCGTTACTTTATTGACCTCCTGGTAATCTAAACAAAACCTCAACTCGTTGTTGAATTTTCGTACCATCACGATTGGAGAAGACCAATCGCTACTCGAAGTTTCAATCACTTCCAACGAAAGCATTTTGTCCACTTCCGTGCAAATACGCGAGTATACAATCGGAGAGACTCGTCTGAATTTCTGTTTGATTGGCGGGTGGTTTTGCACGTCAATACAATGAGTTAACAACGAGGTTGCCGGTAATATGTCTTCTTCAGGAGGGATCAGTCTATCAAGAAGGGTTTCCAATTCTCTCAGTTCCCCCGGACCTAGTGAAATCAAACCACAACAAGTCTCTTTCAAGTTACCGGAACTAAATTCAAAATGAGAGGTTTCGTTGCCTTGAAAATACCAATAAGGTGTTGCAAAATCAATCTGGATTTGGAAAACTTTAAGGAAGTCTAGTCCGAGGATACAGGAAACAGGTAGTACTGGTAAAATATAGGTGGGAATTTCGTGGTGTATTTGGTTCAACTGGAATGTCAGGAAGGTCACTTCACTCACCCTTTCTTCTCTTCCATCGGCTAACCTAACTAGTATAGGTCTACTCATCTGACTAATCTCTAAAGAATCTAACATTTCTGAAAAATCCCTAGAGATAAAAGTTCTAGTAGCTCCAGAGTCTACCATCCCCTTGACTTGAATGCCGGCAATCTCCAATTGAATAAACAGTGGACGCGATTCGCATTGATCAAATTCAAAATTTGATAGGCAAATAAAGGGACAGCTGTCTGCATCTAGTTCTCTGGTTACTTCATCTATTCCCACCGTACCTTGTTTAGCCAATTCATCTGCTTTTTCATTTCCGTATTCTCCGGAATGTCCTTTCACATAAACCCAGCTCACTTGTTCGAGTTGGTTAAGGGCGGATAACATCTTCTCAAAATGAGTTCGATTTTTGATATCTTTCTTGGCTGTATCTCGCCACCCATTTTCCATCCATACCGGAATCCATTTTTCCACCGCTTGCAGCAAGTACTGTGAGTCGGTATGAATTCTCAGTCTTTTGATTCCCGACAATCCAGCCATTTCGGCTGCTGCAATCACTGCTTCGATTTCCGCTTGGTTATTAGTTGAACTTTCTAAAGCTGGTCGAGAAAGATTCTGTGGGTGGAAATCTGCGAAAAATACACCGATTCCGGCTCGGGATTTACTTGAACCGTTTGAAAGACAACATCCGTCCGTCCACACGTCAACAAACTCGTCCGAATCCGATTCGCCTACCGGAATCACATCGGAATTCCTCGCCATCAGACAAGCTATTTCACGGGTCTCTCGGTCTTGGGAAACTACACCCCGCAATTGTGTCCCCCTTCCTCGTTTTTTCGTGAACAAAAGGGGCAATTAATCTTTGTTACTTCTTTCTTTCCACAACGGAAACAAAAGATCTTCAATGGGATAGTGCATTCTCTAAACCTATGCCCTACTTCGTTACAGTTCCAACAACTGTCACGAGGGACACTTGCCGTACTGGTTATGCTCACATCCGGGGAGGTTGTATCTGCTGAAGAATTCGGTGTCACTACCGGGACCGAACTCGCTGGTTGTGCGAAAGGGTTTCGGGGATATTTTGGTTTTCTACCTCGGCGTGGAGCGTTAGTATTCTCCGGTGGCTGTTTATTTGCTGTTCCGGTATTTAATGCAAACAAACTCAGTTCTCCATCAAATTCATCATTTTCTACTTCCACGACCGCCGCGGCTTGTGTTCTGACTCGAGGTTTGGGCGGCGGGTGGTACGCCAAATCTGCATCCAGTGAACGCTCTGGGGGTGGGGGTGCTCGAAAGCTTTTTGCAGACAAATAAATCTCTTCACTGCGTACAGCCAACTCCTCCAAGTGTTCAAAAGAAAAAATACTCCCGAAAGGAATTGACAACCTTAACCTCGGTTGCATATTTCTATAGGCAAATTCCAGCTGTTGACGTGGTTCCCATGGTGGTTTTATACGACTCAACAGCGTATGCAAACAAGTCAGATAATCGGCTACTGGTTCGTTCTCACCTTGCGTACGATTAAAAATTTCAGACAACAAGGCAAACTGATAGTCGTGTTTGATGAATCTATTCCGGAAAGCAGCTTCAAAAGATTCGAATGAATTCCACTGCGCCCTATGATCTCTAAACCAAGCTAGTGCTATCCCTGTGAGAAAGAAAGGAAGACATGCCAACAAATCCTGATCTGATATAGGCATTAAAGCCCTACCTTCCTTCAACCGTTCGATATATCCTTCTGCGTTACCGCGACCTGAGAAATTCAGATTCCACTTGCGCATCACATCGCAGACTGAAATCAAATAACGAGTATTTGATTGGTTAAGAAACGAAGGGGTCGAAGAAACTTGGGGCCCTCCCACAGCGATCCCACTATATCTCGGTTCCGGAAAAACCGACGTAGCATTCATCCCTTCGGGTGGATTTAAATATACCGGATGTCTAATCATGAAAGACTGATTTGGGTCTTGAGGAGGATACCCAGTGGCAACACCAGGCGGTAGATTGCCAACCTCGGCTTGAATTCTCATACCAACCGGCGGTGAAAATTCGGGTCTAAAAGATTCTCGACCAAGGGGCCTAACGAATTCGGGTGCCGGAAATCTCCACACAGGTTGTTGAGCCTCAGTCCTCAATTCTAGGTTAGGATTGTCAACCTCACGTTGACTTTGAGAAACTTCACTCGTCGTAGGTCTCATGACGTTGGTTTCTCTCAATTGATCTTGTCCATCTGAATGTTGACTGGTAACAGGACCGTTGGTATGCCCAGGGTTTGCATCGAGTTGTAATAAATCATTATCCGGAACAGTGGAAGGTTTGACCGGGTTTTCTCTATGTGCCTGATCTTGGAAAAATTTCACCAATCTATCCCGCTGTACTGGATATATTCCAGCTACTGACAACTGTCGCTCAGACAGTTCCCTCACTAGATCCTCTCGACTCAAAGAGTGAATCCAATTAACTGAACCTATTTCAAAACGAGTATCCATTTTAAACAAAAAAATTCAAAAAGAAACAAAAAAAAATCTCAAAATATTTTATTTACTCTATCAATTTAATTTACTCTGTTGTTTTAATTTAATAATTTTTACTCGTATAACTATCTAAAATGGTTCTATTATTTATGAAGAATTGAATTCAAAAAAAAATTTAGTTGTCAAAAATTTCAAATGTCACTCGTTTGAATAGGTTAGTTTGGTATGACAGGGTAAATAAGTTCACGATCTCAAATTTCAGAACTGTCACAAAAAAAATAAAGTTCCGGAAAAGAGAAAAAAAAAATTGCACAAGAACAAGTTGTCAAATTGTCATAAGCCACCAAGAAACAAAATCCGTCAAATACAATCGCAACAATCGATTTATGCAGTGACACCCAAAAAAAAACAATGTTTATTTTTCACCAGTGAAATGAAATCAAAAAAATCAACTCAAAAAAAAACTAACACACGAAAAAAAATCCGGTTGTTCAACACTAAATATTTATAATTTAACTTTTTAATTTAATGTATTTAAAAGAGTCAAAAAGAAACTTCAAACTAAATAAAAACTGTTAACTTGAAATAACAAACCAAAAGAATTGTATTATAAACTGACACTGTATTATTCCGGAATAAAAACTGTCAACACTGACGGTGTTTACATTTACACTTTCTAGCTAAGTTTTGAACACTTTTGAACAACTCAATTTATTCACTGTTAGAATATTTTACTTTACCGGAAACCAATTTGTTCAATTTTCCATTATGTAAGTTAACAAATCATATCAAAAAAAAACCACTGTTCAAAAGAAAAATCATTCCACTTTGAAAATATAAACAAAACCGGCACTGGTGAAAACGGGTGTCACAACTAAAATAACTATTCAAATCACTCATGAATCTCACCGTAGATCCGACTGGACATGGTCGTTCAATTATTCCGGAAAGCTAGTTGACGTCAATTCTCCAAACACAGTCGCCAAAATTGAAATTGAATCAACAGTTTACACTTTAGCTCAGAGCGCGTATCTCTCGCCGGAACGTGCAGAAAACGA
>JAAMPD010003319.1:0-10377 GCA_025266255.1 Trissolcus basalis
ATTAATTTTTTTACTTAAGTAAAATAGTACTTTTAAAAGTTTACTAACTTTTTAACTAATTTACAAACTTTTTTACTAAAAAAAAAAAAAAAAAAAACTTAAAAGAATTAAAATAATTTTTTACTATTTCAGTTATTGAAGCAAATCTTAAATCACCTTCCAATTAGTGTCTCAAAAGTCGATCGCTTCATTTGGTTGTGCCGCGATTTGCCAAGAAAATTATAAACTCGATATCAGAGTTAGTCAGTATGTAGACACACATACTTTTAAAATTGGCGATTACCTGAAGCTCATAGGATATGCTCGCACAGAAGTTGGTAAGTCTTTTTCTTAATGATAAAATTATTACATTGTTGGATAATTTTCATTGTTCTCATTAATGCCATATTTTTTTCAGATAAATATAATATCGAACGAGTTTTCTTAGAAATTAATTCTATGGACGATATAACTCTTTTACATGGAAACACCAAAACTTCGATTGAAATGATAAAAAGCGTGAAAACACCTAAACGTGACAGAAGCGACGATAAAGAACAATTGGAAACTGGAAATGGTGATGCAGCCACAAAGGTGACTTTTTATTTTAAATTATTACGAATTTCTTTCTCTTTTTTTAAAATTATTTTTTTAATCTAAATTGTTGATTTTTTTGTCAGAAGAAAATTAAATTTGCTTGACTTGATTGACTGACTGAACGGAAGAGGATGACAAAATGATGGACGATGAGATTCAAAACAACAAAACTGGCAAAATGCCATTTTTTAATAATGCCAAAGTAGGCTTTTTTTAGTTCTTAAATAAAACGTGATATGAACGAGTACAGATTATTAAGTAAACAAAGTATAGTTCTTAAATAAAACGTGATATGAACGAGTACAGATTATTAAGTAAACAAAGTATTTATTTAATTTATAATTATGATAATAAAAAAAAATTTAATTATAAATTATATAGTGTAGAAAAAAAACTGTAAAAACAATAATGAAGAAGTTCATTGATTTTTTGTAATAAAATTTTATAAAAAATGTGTTTGTAATTTTTTTATTTATGATAATGTGTTTGTAATTTTTTTATTTTTGATAAAAATTTTTGAAAAAAATATTCTTAATGGTCGAACTTTTCTCTTTTTTTTTCTGATTTTTTTTTGATTTCTCTTTTTTTTTCATTGTAAAAAGTTTTTATGCTTTAAAAAAATTTTCAAATGAAAACTAACATTTTTTTTTCTAACTTCTTTCTTCTCTATCTTCTTTTCTTTGAACAATGTTATCCTTCATTTTTAAAATGATGACAGTTACCAACTTTTCATTTTAACCTTAAGAATACGATGTCGCCATCTACACGAAGAATTGAGACTTAGTCCTGGCGTACGTGGAACGGTGCTAACGCACAGTTCTTCATAGCCATTAAAGTTACCAACCAACCAACCTAACCTTAAGAATAGTTGGTATTAGAAGTCACGTGACATGATTCTAATTCTTTCTGTTGTTCATCGGCTGAAATAGGCTAAGTTTTAGAAGTGTGTTGTTTGATTACGGCTATTCAGCGTTTTGTATTCTCAACAAAAATCAACAAAAGAATAAAACTTTTGACTTTACATAATTAGTAATTCAATTTCAAAGTGCTTAATTCAGTGCATTCAGTGCAACGGTGATTACACTTGGAACGTGACATTTTACAGGTAAAAACAAATTTGTTTGAGGTTAGAACGTTCAGATTTTTTGTTTTTCCATTTGTTTTTCCACACTCTAATGTTTTTATCATGAACAATCATGTCTTACAGGGACGAAAACATATTCGGAATTTATATTTTTTTTTATAAAAGTTTTTTTCGATAAATTCTTATTAATTTTATATTTTATATAATAAATATATATACAACTTTTTCCCTTTTGTTAATAATGTCTAAAACATGTATACATTATTTAAATACACATATTTATATTTTAAATGTAAAAATATTATTGCAAAAAATCTGTAAAATATATATTTCCGTCCATGTAGGATATTACCGTTTCTCACAAATCAAAATGTCAAGTGAAACGAATCATGACAATTTTAATTATAAAAAAAATACAATCGCAATTAGTGACCGCGTTTTTCATGTGTCATCGTTTTTATAGGTTAATATTAGAATTATTAAAAAACGCTATCACTCATTATGATCGCATTTTACAATCAATTATTATATTTCATATCTCAACATCGACTTAGACATCCTCTTAAAAAAATGAATTTTACAAAAGATTGATTTAAATACAAAAAAACAATTTCAATGTACAGAAGCGTGGGATTTTGCATGATTGTCTAGGATTAATGAAATGAACTTCAGTTACTTAAATAAAAATGTATATATATTTGTGTAAATGTTTATATTTGTGGTACCATAAATAAATTTTTATTTAGGTACCTGCTGTTAAATATATGATGTGTGTGTACTAAATCATTTCAATGATAAAATGTAAATTTTTTTTTGCAGTCACGTACCGCTGGTTTTCGAGCAACTTTTCGAGATTGCTGATCCTCTCACAACATTAGCTTTTTACAACATTAATTCATACAGCTTGTGTAAGTATCTTGTGGCAGTGTATGTTTGCTCATTGTACAAAGTTTAATTTTTCCTTCACTAATGTAATCTAATTTTTTCAGGTTCTCCAATAGAATTGACCCGCGACTTTCAAAACAGAGAAGACCTACTATAAGGAAAGAAGTAAATAATCCTTAAACCGAGAAAAAAATTCGTCATTTTGAATAAGTGAATTTCGTGTTGCATAATTAATATCACTGCCTTCTAACTTTGAATAAATAAAATTATCATATCTTGTATATTATCATTTTTTGTGTAATTTCAACAAAATAAAAATTTTTTATAAAATAAAAATTTTTTTATAAAATAAAAAACTATTTTCTGAACTCCTAATAACTCCTATACTGAACCAGACATTGACCCAGATCATTTTGAACCAAGACCAAATATTTTTGACTATTGGATATTTTTGTGACCAATAAGACCAATAAGACTCATTGATCAATCAAATATTTATTATACATAACAGACCAAAGACCAAAAAATATTTCATACAGAACAGACCAAATAACATTTTATTACAAAACAGACCAAAGACCAAAGAATATTTTATACAAAACAGACCAAAGAACATTTATTGAAATAAGATCTTTTAACTGAATTTTTTTTTCTAATTTTTTATTTATTTCTATAATGCCTCGAAGAAAAATAGTACGATCTCTTGAAGAAGAAAGTGAATATCAGATATTGAGGAAACAAAAGAAAGCATTATCTCAAAAACGCTACGCAGAGAGAAAAAAATTACAAAAATCTTCACTTCAAGAATCAAGTTCTACATCTGCAAGAAGTCAAAATGTTGAAGTCGAAAGGTCCATTGAATCCAGTGAAACTGTTTACATAGCTCCAGTTATAACTAATACAGCTGAAATCACAACAACTCAAAATGCATCAACTTCTGTTGATCTTAATGTCAATCAAAGTCCAATAATAAGAAAATTCTAATGTTGGAAATAATGCCCACAAAAAGGGATTCATAGATTACAAAGTTATCCACGGTCGAGGATTGAATGATATTGCTGAACATAATATTGGCGAAATGGATATTATTTGTAAACATTGTAATGCACTTCATTTTCATAATGAAATTGTAACAAAAGATGGTGATTCTTTCAGTGGATGCTGTGGACATGGGAAAATACATTTGGATCCAATGCCTCACCCTCCTCAATATTTGCACTCTCTTTTTGATGGAACTAATCCCAACTCAAGTGAATTTTATCAAAACATTCGTTGCTATAACAATGCTTTTGCATTTGCTTCTTTCAATGCAAACTTAGTACAATTCAATGGACGACCTGGTCCATTTTGTTTTAAAATTGCAGGACAAATTTATTATCAAATAAATACATCGTTGTATCCTACCAATGATGAAGCACCGGCATTCGGACAGTTATTTATTGTCGATCCCGATGAAGCTTTGCATCACCGTTCAACTGTGTTTGATCATCTGAATATTAATATATTGCAATCTTTAGACGATGTAATGAGAGAACATAATATTTTTTCTCAGTCATATGAAATGATGAGACAGGAATTAAGAAATCAAATTCAGTCAAATACCGGTGTACCATCGGAATTACACTTATTATTTCTTTGAAACCAGGAATGGATGATCGAAGATACAATTTTCAACGAGTCAATGAAGTTGCAGCGATATTTTCTACCACAGCAGATGGTGAAATTCCAGAATCTTATGTCACTATACGCAACAAAGCTACGAAAACCTTGCAAACAGTTAGTACAATGGATCCTAATGTTGAACCGTGGATATATCCACTTTTATATCCTTTCGGAACGCAAGGATGGCACCGTGATATTCCGCAAGTTAACAGTGCTCGTCGTGTTACACGAAGAGATTACACAAAATATCGTCTAGCAGTACGAAACAATGAATTTAATACATTCCTAATGGGAAGAAGACTTATGCAACAGTGGGTAGTAGACTCTTACGTGAAAATAGAAAGAGACAGATTAGAGTATCACAAATCACATCAGAAAGAACTCCGCGTTGATACTTACAAAAATCTCAATGATTATTTAAATACTAATGCTGCAAATACAAATTCAACAATTGGTAAATTAACTATTTTACCATCAACATTTGTTGGCTCACCAAGGAACATGCTGCAACATTATCATGACGCAATGGCTATTGTCCGACAATTTGGGAAACCGGACATTTTTTTTGACTATGACATGTAATCCAAACTGGCCGGAAATAAAAACAAATCTTTTGCCCGGACAACAAGCCTAGTGATAGACCTGATATAGTGGGAAGAGTTTTTTAATATAAAAAAAGATCATTTAGTAGACTTAATCGTAAGACAAAAATTTTTTGGTAATGTAGCTGCTTACGTATATGTAATTGAGTTTCAAAAACGAGGATTACCGCACATCCACATGCTTATCACTTTAAATGCTGACAGCAAGAAAAAACAACCTGAAGCAGTTGACGGATGCATTTGTGCTGAAATACCTGATCCTTCAGTTCATCCGGAGTTACATCAAATCATTATGAGAAATATGATTCATGGGCCATGTGGTGATTGGTGTATAGTGGATGGAAAATGTTCTAAACACTACCCTAAAATATTTCAAAATGAAACTACTATGAATGAAAACGGATACCACATTTATCAGAGGAAGGATACAGGAATTTCTTATGAAAAGTCTGGTGGATATGTTGTTGATAATAGAAACGTCGTACCGTATTCGCCGATACTACTCAAACTCTTCAATTGTCATATGAATGTTGAAATAGTTTCCAGTGTGCAATCTGTTAAATATATTTATAAATATATTTACAAAGGTCATGATGCTGCTGCAGTTACTATACAAAACAGTACCGGAGAATCAGTGATTGAACATGATGAAATAAAACATTTCATTGAAACACGATATGTTAGTCCTGTTGAAGCATCCTGGAGAATCTTCAGTTTTAAACTACAAGATAAAAGTCATTCGATTTACCGTTTACCTGTTCATTTACCTAATGAGCATAATGTCATTTTAGAAGACATGTCAGATAACGAAAAGTTATCATCAGCATTAAATCAAATAACGATGCTTATGGAATATTTCAAACTGAATCAAAGAGATGAGAACGCAAGGAATTATGTTTATTCCGAAATTCCAAAATACTATGTATACAGAAAAGAGGATATTGGTGGGAAAAAGATGGTTCAGTGGCATCAACGACAAAGTCGTTTCAAATGTATAGGTCGTATGTACTCTGTTAGTCCAGCGCAATTTGTATTATTTCATTTAAGAATACTACTTTTAACAGTTAAAGGTGCTACAAGCTTTGAAGATTTACGAACTGTTAATGGCGAGCTACACTCTTCATTTGCTGCAGCTTGCTTAGCTTTAGGGTTAGTCGAAAATGACGATAAATGGAGAAAAGCCATGACCGAAGCAGTTTCATGGATGATGCCTCGCCAGCTTAGATATTTGTTTGTTCGCATTTTAATTCATTGTCATAAAATTTCCTCACAATTTGTGGCAAGAATTCAAAGCTGCTTTGTCAGAAGACTATGCAAGAAATTATGATGAATTGCAGAGTGAAAAAATAGCATATGATGACATTATTCAATTATTGCATGATCAAGGTTATAATGAATTCAAAATTGATAATATGGACGCAACGGAGACCATTGTTCGTGAGGATATTTCGATGCCCATAGAGCAACACTTGGAAATTGGATTACATCAATACTCAAAGATGAACAATACTCAAAAACAAATCGTGGATGCCATCTTGGATTCCATTGACAATCGTAGCAATCAGAAATGCTTTTTTATAGACGGACCAGGTGGAACAGGAAAAACTTTTATCTACAAAACTCTTTTTCACTTGATCAAAGCGAGGAAGCAAGTAGTTTGTACTATGGCGTTTACTGGAATTGCGGCCACACTACTCCCTGAAGGTAAAACTGTACATAAATCACTCGGATTGCCTGTTCCGCTATTTTCAGATTCATCTTCAAATATCAAAAGACAAACTCGAGATGGCCAAAATTTAAAAAATGCGAACATTTTTATTTGGGACGAAGCTCCCATGGCTCCTCGATATGCTCTAGAAATCATGGATAGAACTTTGAAAGATATTATGGAAAATAATTCATTGTTTGGAGGTGAAATTGTTATTTTAGGAGGAGATTTTCGGCAATTGCTACCAATCAAAGAAAACGCTACTAAAAACGAATTAGTTAATCTTTCTATAAAGTTCAGTCATTTATGAAGACACTCCCAGAAATTCAAATTAATTGAGAATATGCGCGTTCTACCAGAAGAGCAAGAATTTGCTAATTTTGTTTCAAAAATTGGTAACGTAGAATTGAATAACAACAATGATGACATCGAAATACCACCTTGCTTATTGGGTGATTTAAACTGTGATATTGTAGAAGAAATTTATGGAGAAGTTTTGAGAAATCACGCATACGAAGATGCATCCTCAAAAGCTATTTTATCTGCTCGGAACGTTGATGTAGATGAAATAAATAAACGTGTTGTTGATTTGTTAGATCAATCGACTGAACGAATTTACAGGAGTATTGACAGTATAGATATTTCAGATGACAATGGCGAAATTGCAGCAACAATTTTACCTGAATATTTGCATTTATTATCTCCACCATCATTACCACCACACGAATTACGTTTGAGACAATTTTCGGTAATTATGATTATTCGAAATCTTAACATTGATGAAGGACTTTGCAATGGTACACGATTATTAATTTTAGACTTCAGTGACAATTTATTGAAATGTGAAATCCTGACAGGAGATAAAGCTGGTAGTACAACATTTATTAGTCGCATGTCAATTCAATGCGAAAATGTCTATTCGTTCAATTTCAAACGGCGTCAATTTCCTGTTAAAGTTGCATTTGCTATGACTATCAACAAGTCTCAAGGACAAACATTCGAGAAAATAGGCATCGACTTGCGAAAAGAAGTTTTTAATCATGGTCAATTTTACGTTGCAGTTTCAAGAGTAAGATCTTGGAGCTCTTTGAAAATTTTTGTGGAAAGTCAAAATGTGTCAAATGTATTCCCCCCACAACTCTAATGCGCTCTCTAGCATTTGCGTGATATGTGCGCTCGTGAAAAACTCTTTCCGGAACTCGAAAAGAGCCTAGTGGTTCTCTGCTGGAGCTCCGAATTAAATTTTGCGCCGCCACGTTACAACTGATATTGAGCAATTACTCAAAATACCAGATCAGTCACCGGCCTGACGATCGGCCCGGTCATTAACTTGTATTACCGATCATACGCGTTCATCCCTCTATGTCGCAATCGCCTCGCGGACGTAACCGCGAAGCGCCAAGAGCAATGAACGTCAGGTGCAACTATGCATTTTCGGGTTCCATGACCCATGCCACCATTACTGATTTTTAGCTGCGACCACGTAGCAACCAATAACTATATTAACAGCTAATTAATGCCATTGCTCAGTCTCGGATGAGCGCTTGTCTGTCCCCCAATTGTTCAGCAGCGCTCCGTAGCTTCTGACTGTCTTCAAATTGTTCAGCAGAGCTACGCGTCCGACCTGCAGACTCGATCACCCTCAAATCGTTTGACGAGCTGCAGGGACACAAGACAAGTTCGCGCAACGGACTTTGTCACTTTCCGGATTCTAATTCATACACTTTCTTTAATAACCAGTTCCAGTAGAGTACACACAGTCGGGCCAGCTCCCGACTGGCAGACGCGAAACTGTAAAGAATCGACTCGTCAATAAACTAATATCATCCAAATGCTGGATAAATAACTTCATTTGTGACTCTACCCGATAACCTCAGTGCGTGGTGTCTCTCTCGACTATCAAAAGGGCAGAAAAATAGAGAAAGGACATCACAAATTGCCTGTTAAAATCGCTTATGAAACATTTTCCGTTATCTGTGAGAATTTTCTTCAAAACTCCGTATTTGCAAATAAATGAATATGCAAAAGCGCGAGCTACTTCATGTGAGGTTGCTTTTATTAGAGGTATAGCGACTGAAAATTCACTCAATGCATCTTGCATTGTTAATAAATATCTGTAATTTGTTTCACTCTCGGGTATGTCCGAAAATATCTAGGGGAACTTTTTCGAAAGTGTCTGAACAAGTATCAGTAATTATCATAGGAACGTGGGTTTTCAATCTAGAGGCTTTGAATGTTTGGCACGTGTAACAGCGTTTAATAAAAACGGTTATATCGTCTCGCATGTTTTCCTAATGAAATTTGCACAAAATTTTGTAATAGGTGGCTTAAACTCCTCAATGACTATTTAATCTACTCGCGTGGTATTTTTCTATAATTTCAGAACGCATTTTCAGTGGCGGAACAATCAAAGATTTTTTGCATAGAATAAACAGTCTATCCCAGGCAGAAAATTACAGTCGTAACGACGCTGGCACAACGTTGGTATAGTCGTATCGACATTGTTTGACAACCTCGTACCAATGTTGCGTTAGCGTTGGCTTGTGACGCGTCGCCAAGGTTGTATGCCAAAGTTGTTTCTACATTGTTTGCCAACGTTGTCTCCACGCCGTTTATCAACATCCCCATTACGTCGGGTGCCTTTGTTGTTGTTTTAAATAATGAAAAATAAATTTATTATTTTATTATATGAACAATTTTTTCAATGTTTATACAAATGTATTTTAGCAGTGATAATTTATAATTTAGAAATTTTGTGAATGATCTTAAGAGGGTCAGAGATCATTCATCAAAGGTCAGAGAACTTTGGTTCTACGTTAACTCCCGCAAACCTCACGCAGTTTACAGACGTTGGTTCTACATCAGATCAACATTGCTAATAACTGACTGCCAACGTTAACTAGCCAGCATTAATCTGACCTTGTATACAAATCTGATTCAACGTCGGTTCAACGTTGGCTCCATACGCAGTCTACCGACGTTGGTTCTCCGTTATCCTAACACTGGCTGCCAACGTAAACTCACCAACGTTAATCTTACCTTGAATATACAAACAATCCGACGTTTTTTCAACGTAGTCTCACAACGACGTTTATTGACGTTGACCCAACGTTGGAACGATTGTAAATTCGTCCGAATGTTGGCTGTTTCTGTCTGGGATGTGTTTCGCGAAAAGTTATACTCATAGTGCGTTTTACTATTTCCCAAACATCCTTTGATAATAATTGATAATCTACGGGCATAAAAATATCTTGAATTCAGTTTTTCTCGAGCATAGGTTTTAGCACTTCCAATGTATCAAAAAGATCATGCAGATTCATGAGGTTTTTCAAACTTATTTTTGATGACTTATGCAAAATAATAGGTTTCGCCTTTCTCAGTCGTTATAAATTCTCCTACGTTTGGTTTTTGTGCAAGAATTTCTTGTTTGTTTATAAAGCCGTTCTCGCATAAAACTCGCATCGTTTTTGAGCTCATATTGCAATCAGCAGGCATGAAAAATGCAATATTTCCGTGTTTTGGAATAATTGTTCGATCTGCTTCAACTATATTTGTGAATTTGCCTGATATTTCGCGTAAATCTGGGACTGCTGTCAAACGGTTTTTGATGTTTTCGTGAGAATCTGGTGTAAAATCTGATGGGCCAGAAGGGCTTAGATGTCTTAGATTCAGGTATTGAAAACCATTTTCTGAGCTTTTCTGTGTGACAATGACATCGGGATAGAGAACTGGTAGGGATATTGGTCCGGGATCGAAAGGAAGTTGAGGGGCATCATCGCTCGTCTCAATGCGGGGCAGGGCATAACGCGGTTCAGAATTCGGCGGAGAGTCTTGACCTTGCAAGGGTCGCGCGCTATCGC
>JAAMPD010003320.1:0-10359 GCA_025266255.1 Trissolcus basalis
ACTTTCAGAAAATTTTGAATAAAAAGGCTTTTAAATGAATTCTACTCTCAATGTTTAGCAAACAAACTATATCACGTGATTCTCTCACTCCTGTTTTATATTCTCGCAAATTTTCATTTAATTCCATTAAGTAAATTTGTCTCTGTAACCTCCCCCGTTTTTGAAGTGGTATGCGCCACTTCAATATCACCTTAAAAGTTAGTCTGACACATTGAAACATTGAAACATTGAAACATAAACATTGAAACATTGAAAAATAACAATTGTAAACAAATCACAAAAACATCATAACAACAGTATAGAAAAATAAGACAAGAATAAATCGAAAATGATTATCGCGAAATAATTTGTAATCGAGGTGATAAAAAGTGTTGCTAAATATATATAGGAATCGTATATATCCAGAAGCAATTTTGAATCATAATATCATAACGCGAGTGCGATTTTGGGAGAAGATGACGAGAGTGTAAATCGCGAAACAAGCGATGATAAATGCCGATACGCTTGGTACCCGGAGATTTATCCTGTAAAAAATAGTAGACATAAAGTGAGGAGTTGGCAAAGCCGGCGGACGCGCCTCTTGTGTGAATCTCCCTCGAAAATAGTACAATAGCTCATCTCCCGGTGTTGATATGGAGCCCCGCTTTCGGGAGAGCTCTGACTTATCGACTGAGGCATATTTAATTTCCGCCCAACGGTAACTCAACCCCGCGTTCCAACGCCTTATCTACCCTTTTCCAATAAGGCTTCCTACTGCAGAATTACCCTTTTGCGAGGTTGTACAATATATTTGAATTCTATGGGATATTATGTCGTGTCTTTCACTTACAC
This sequence comes from Trissolcus basalis, assembly GCA_025266255.1. Classification (NCBI taxonomy): domain Eukaryota; kingdom Metazoa; phylum Arthropoda; class Insecta; order Hymenoptera; family Scelionidae; genus Trissolcus; species Trissolcus basalis. Next base: position 832 of record JAAMPD010003320.1, read on the forward strand.
TTTGTCAATGTGATTCTTTTCTTCACATTCAAAAGTGTCATATTACTTCGTTGCGATGCCAATTTTTTTTTTCACCCACCAGTCATCAATTTATTAAAATCTTTCTCATCTTTCATTCAAAAATCAACGACGGTATTTATTTATTTATTTAAAAAGATAACATAATGGGTAATATAAAATAGTACTGAATTTTGTTAATTTTCCTCTCACTTCCCGAGTAAAAACGATCATATATTGTCCATATATTATTAATATATTGACAAAATATTATTTTCAGCAAATTATATATTGTTCATATATTGACAATATATTGATTATATAAGTTCAAATATAAACTATTTATTGGCAATATATTAACAATTTTTTAAAACAATCAATATGTGTGGTCAATATATTTTCCATATATTGTTAATATATATTTATATATGGGCAATATATGATCCTTTTTACTATCAGGGTTGGTGAATATAAATAGACTAGTTTAAAATAGTAGTTGATACAATAAAATAGCAAGGGATTGGAAAGGCCACCCTGAAATAATATAAATACAACAGAGATTTGAGGTTAGATTTTGTTTTCAACCCTCTCTTGTCATCCGAAATTTCAACAAATTGATCGACAAAACATAAGCAAAACCACAAATCAAATTGTCACAAAGTTTTTGAAACGCCAACAAACTAATTTCAAACAATCGAGTCTACTGATTAATTGCTAGATGTATTAAAAAAAGAATAATCAACATTTTTTATACCAAAAAGTTTTCTCTGCCCTGTTGAATGCAGAGGCAAAACAATAAATCAGAACAGAAGAAATGTTCGATTCGATCAGTCGTCAAAGTGCATGTAAATAAATATCAAAAAATAAATGTCACCGCTGATGCGAGACGGTATAATATAATTGATGCATTGACACTTAATCATGCTTCGTATATTGTCGTCTGGGGAACTGTGAGCTTTTTCAGATTTTATGTCAACCCCTCGCTAAACCGTACGCTTAACTATTTAATAATAAGCAAACAGGCAATAGCGTATGTGGGGTGTCTCTTGTTTGGCTTATAACTGATATTTCTTTCTTAATTCATACGCGTTCAAGCTTTTGCGAGGGAAAATAAAATTTATTGATTCGGTCAGATCTGGAAAATAACTTGATCGTCTGATTCGCATAGAGCTGTATAAAATAAGACAATAAAAATTTGTATTAAAGTTTTTATTATGAAAAGTAATTTAGAATCATGGTTAATTTACTATTTAATTAGTTAGGTAAAAAAAAAAATGAAATGTTTTTGTATTTGTTCGGGTCGATCATTTTTTGAAACAAACATTCAATTTCTTGAAACCACATGTCCTTTCATGTCGTTTTGTAAAAAAATCTATATTTTTTAATATTAAGAAATTGATCAATTTGAAGTGGTCAACTACCTATACATAACCTCTCCATAAACGTCCATAAAAATAACAAAAACAGTCGTGTGCGACCTACATTACCGACATTGGTGTAAAATTGTTGTTTTTGTTATTTTTCAATAAGAGTAAACACGAGTTGTTTTCTAATTTTTATATCAGACGATTCTCTCATTTTTTTTCGCGTTTTTCATGTGGGGTTTTTGTAGGTTAGAATTGTTGAAGAAACGCGGTCGCTACTTGTGATCGCATTTCACAATCAATTGTCTTAGTATTTGTTCCAAAATACTCTAAAACGATCAAAGATTTGTATGATTATGAATGTCGTCAATATTTGTACCATTTTTTCGAGAAATTCATGAAACATTGGTTTTCCCGCCAAAAACAGGATTTGAACATCACCATCGATTTAGACATCCTCTCAAAATTAAGACACTAATGGCTTAATTTAGTGTGTTATTTGATAAGTTTTTAAACACGTCTTAAAATTGACTTCAACAAAGTGTCTTAATTTAGGACACATGTTTTTGCAGTACAATATTTGGTCCCAACAACCTTGAATAATTTGGGCATTGATTTTGTAAATGGTAGGTTGGGGGTTTTGTAAACATATAGATTTCTAAATCGGAACAAAATTGTACAAAATGGTTTCAGACCGCGATTTCGAAATCGAGGTATCATATGGGTTTGTATACCTGTATACATTGTCTGAAATGTAAAAGCCTGGGAGCTACGTGCTCGCGACACAAGTTGCTAATTAATTTTTGCGAATTACTCGGCACTCGACGTGGTGCACAATTAGAGCGATATCTTGGTGTGCCTTTGTTGGGTACACCATCGCCGGTGAATCCTACCTTCGCATTAATTAAATTCATTGTTTCGACTGTAAACGACCAGTTTTATCATTAGGGCAAACTATAATGGTAAAAAAGAGAGGACAAGACAAACAATGGGATAAGGCTTGAAAAACGAACAACCCAAGAGTTACAATTTAAACGAGAAATCCCAAATCGTGGAACGAAAACAAACCGAACTAGATTACAAACAGAAATAATAATGTGAAACTGAGAGGATTATCAAAAATATCGAAAACGTACGAAACGTTTTGCTCACGGGGTTTTTGACTAAAAAAAGTCGAGGGAACTGAAAGAAAAAAATAAATGATATAAAAGCCATCTGGTGGAATTTTTTCGAATATGCGAAGGTGTGATTTTTGATTTTTTATTGCGTTGAATTTTTCAAGTTCAACCCATTGCCGTTAAAGTGTCACTTTTCCTTGTTTTTTTTTGGTAATTCTCTACATGTGTATGTGGGCAATGGGATTGGGCGATATATTTTCTGTCCTTCAATTAGAGTGAAGCAGACGTAGTAGTACGCTTTGTCTATTGGCTTTCGCATTTTTAGGTTATGTTGACCATGTCTAAGACGAGTGCGACCTACATTACCGACATTGTTACATTTTTGTTAATTGATATATTTTTATGAAATATAAAAACATATTAGTAGAGATTGATTGTAATATACGATCGTAATCAGTGACTGCGATTTTCATCTGTGATTTTTGTAGGTTAGAATTGCCGAAAAAACGCGGTCACTAATTGTGATCGCATTTTACAATCAATAATTATATTTTGTATCTCAAATTATTCTACGATGGCTAAACATTCGTCTGATATCGAATTCGATACATAATTTCTTCATTAACGCATTAAAATTATCAATTTTTACTTTTCCCGCCAAATTTAGAATTCAAACTTATAGACATCCTCTTAATGAGTTAAGGAAGGGGAGGTGATTTTTTATAAAATATTTAATACAGAAGATAAACAGCAAACTATTATTATTTAGAGAAAAAAATTATCAAAAAATGTTTACCATAACCTTAAACTGTAGATTTGTTTCTTTTTTCAATAATTTTTCTCGAGGGAGAGGGTGGAGGAAAATATGTGGAAGGGATGAGAGAGGGGTGGGGTCAAAATAAATTCAACTCATTTTGAGTGAATACAATCGAAATTTTCACTTTTTCCAATAAGTGGTTCACTTTGGACTTATTCAAATTTATATTCAAATTTCAAATAGTTTATATATAAAAAAACCCAAAAACCCTTCCCTCAAAATTCCACCAGATGGCTTCTTAAAATCCGTAACAAATTATATATTAATTAGCAGACGCCAATTACAAATAGATTCAAACAAAACAAATATACAAATTGAATTGGTTTTTGATTTTGGTCAACAATTGATGAACCCGAAGAAATAAAAACGGGACAATGGTAATAATGATGACGGGATGACTATATTTTGGATTGATGATGAGCGGGGATTTTATTGACGATTAGAAATCGCGAAATGAAGGATGATTGATGTCTGAAAGGGCGAGAGAGGGAGAGAGAGTGGCGCGTTGAATGGCGCGAGGGCTGTTGAGCACAAGTCAATTTCTCGTTTGATTCTGCAACGCACACACTATCTCTCGTTTGGCCGGCTGAGTTCCCCCGGCGGTGTGTATAATACTCGCGCCACCTATATAGCAGTTATAATAATGCGCCGAGGGGTTGGTGGTGTCGACTCGACTGCCACTGGTATTGGTTGATATTTCCAACAGTTATGTAATTTCCTGGCTATTGTTGCCAGGCGCTGCTCCTATCATCCGCAGACGTGCTCAGGATCCGATTCCGCCGCGCCCGCCCTCTTTCCGAAACTTTCCACAACGCGAAATGTCACGCGTATCACGTGCGCAAATCGTGTATATATACGTGCATTCTAATTTGTACTTTGAATAACTCTATATACGCCGCCAGTTATCTCCTCCGTCCAGATTTTCTATCGCTCATTGTAAATTGTGCGAATTATCGAGTTCTCCCGCAAACCGATTCAGCGTTTCGGATTCATTATTCACCTTGTTACAATTGTAATGCGAGCATTGATTTATGGAACGATGCCTCAATGACGCGGGGGGGAAACTCGTTTAATTATTAACAATTCCATTTTCCATCCCATTTTTGACTCTCCTATTGCTCACGTTTTTCAACCCCAAAAACAAATAACTTTTTCTTACATTCTTTTTTTCATACGGATATGTATTCACGCTGGGAGTCAGTCCAAAAAACTGTGCTTAACAGAAATATGTATGTAACGCAAGTTTTACATATTTCTCCCCCACCCTTTTCCGAGGGACGGGTGGGGGAAAGCGAAAAAATATTTCATTTCGCTCGATATTATTTTTATATATTTTCCATATATGATGCCTTTTCAAGTTTTTCAACCTGAGATGGGTTTTAATACATATAAAATATATATAACCCTAGTGAAAGGATCATATATTGTCCATATATGAAAAATATCAAAAAATATATGTTCAATATCTTATCAATGATCTTTTTTACTAGGGAAATAATATATTGATACTAATTAATATATATTAATAATATTAATTATTAATAATATATATGAATAATGACAATTTATAGAATATATTTATGAATATACATCTAAATATATTTTATTAACAGTCATTTGAATAACGAAAAGTAATGAATTAATTATTGAATTGTTATTCGAAACTTCAACCCCAAAGATGAAATTACATCTTGATCTGATTTTGTTAATCTACCGTTTTTGAAATAAGTAATCGGTCTTATTGATTTTCATTAATGAAGACGTATCAGATTAATCTACAAAACATATTAAACGCAATTCACGTCGTTAAATTATGAAAGTCGTTGCATTATTGACGACTCGTCGGACAAATAAATCGAAAGTAGTTTTCCACTTCATTTATATGTGCTGATGAGCTTAAACAAAAGTCAATTAAGTTTTGGTTTTTGAAATACGTCCGCAGTTTAAACTAATTGACTCAAGTACTTTTTTTGTTTTACAATTTTTATCAAAATATATTATCAATATACAGTCAATGCATTGAAAAAATATGCAAAATATATTGACCATACATAGACAATATATTTTTGAAAATTGCTAATATATTGCCAATTTGTAGTTCGTATATGAAAAATATTTTAACTTATACGATCAATATATTGTTAATATATTAACAATCAATTGTCAATAATAATTTATCGTCAATATATGAACAATATATGATTTTTTGAAAATAATATATTATCAATATATTGATAATATATGGACAATATATCATCATTTTTACTAGGGTTAATAGTATAGTTCATATATGAACTATATATTGGCAATATATCAGCAATTTTTAAAAATAATCAATATATTTTCCATATACTGTCAATTTATTGATTATATATTGACAATATATGATCTTTTTTACTAGGGATATTTTTGTCCCTGTGTGAAATTTTGTTGAAGAATTTTGAAAGATATTTTGAAAGCATGTAAAAATGACAATACACTAATGTGGAGGTTTGGCGCGGATATTGATTTTCGTTCGATTGCGACAACTGCATATGGTATATGCATGTACTTGGCGCAACTTGACGAGCGAATTGAAGCAAATAATCGTAATCGCTGCGGCAGCATCGACGTCTTTGATCATTACAGATCGTCGATACAAAGTATAGTTGGCCTAATTCCTGTCGATCGTCAAACTTGCGTTTCTCCCAAATCGGATCATAAAACCCAGGAAATTACCAGGCATAGCGCGCTCGTGATATCGCCTCTTATCTCCTCCCATGACCAACTCGTCGGCGTTTCATTTCAGCGTCAAAATTACCCTCTTTTCACTCGCTGATACATTTTCTACGCGGCTAATGTACAAAACAACGATTTCACTTTTACAATAATCATCTCTGAAATTATATGATTCATGATGTCGATTAACACGCAGTCGCTATATACAATCAGGCTAATTGTGACAACTAGGGTAACTCTGACAGTATCTAAATTGCGTTTACAAATTAATGTGGAATTAGATCTACACAGAATCAATAACAATTTCAATCTTCGAATTTCATTTTTGATTTAAATAAACCAATTTTTGTTTTTTGTTTTTTGTTTTTTTTTTCACAGTTTCAGACTCTGACATAAAACACAAGAATAAATGTCTTTTTTAATTGTTAATAATTGAGGTACATTTTTCATACGGCTTATGCTTTTTAACGGATGGAAAAAATTTAAATTAAATCCCGAGACCCCAAATATTTTGTTATTTAAATTGGCCTGTACTTTCCTCGCGTTGCCCTTTTAAACGAGCGTGGTAACAAATTATGAAATTATACAAGCAGAGAGAGCGTCTCGTCTCGTGCTAAATTCAAAACTGGGCGAGATGTATAAAAGCAAACAAAAAAAGAAAAAAGGCGAGGATGAAATAAAAAAAAAAGAGGCAAAATTGACAATTATCGATAATAATCGGAGCTTGTTGACGGGTATGTAAATGCTCGTTTAAATGGCGCGTTTCAAATATTCGTGCTTATTTTCTTGACACGTGGTTCTTCGACGAGCTGTGTTTCAGCGCTGCGTCTCTCTCGCACCCGTTATACCGAACATTAATTCGCATTGGTAATTAACTGTCGCGTTATTGCCGGCAGCCCTATGAAATGTCACGATTGCATCGTGAGTGTACGTGTTGTTACGTGTGTGCTCTTTATACGCGAACAGGTACAAGCGTATGTAAATACACATGTCAGTGGCGTACTTTCGTTACATGCTCCTTCAAGAATTATTTTGCAAACTTCAAATAACAAAAATTGCCCTCATCTAATATATACACACTTTTTTTTAAATATACAATTTTTTTCAAAATTAGAGGGCACCCTAAAATTTTTGGACTTTTTTTTAAACAATCCTAACTTCGATAAATTTTAATAGCAAAAAAGTGGAAACAAAATGTTTAATCACAAGCTTGAGTCTAAAATTTCAACGGAATAAAAATATAATGACTTTTTAATATAATTTGTCAAAATTAGAAGTGTTAAAAAAAAATTGTGTTCTAAAAATTTTTGGAATTCCCTCTAATTGTTGTTTAGTCTTTTTTTTAATTTATATTTACAATACTAGAACTTGTTAACAATTAGATTATGTCGTAGAATAATTTCGTCAACGTCGAATATTGTTAGAAAAATACATCATTTTTTGAAATTTTCCAAAAACTGGGGTTATCTATTTTTACTTTCGTGCCATTGAAGTGAAATGATTATATTATAAATATACAATCATATTTTATATATATTTTGTATATATGTATATTTTTGTCCCTGTGAGTAACTTTATTTTTATATTTTTTTTTAATTTAAACGAGTTTACACTAACTATTTCTAATATAACTATATTCATGTCATTATTTTTTTTTGGAGGAGCCTCACATATTGCTTTACATATTATGATTTAAAATAGAAAACTATTTCTAACAACTTGAACATCAAAATTAGTATCAATTTTTAATAATCAAAAAATTATCCACTTGAAAAAATCGCTGAACAAAAAGCGTGCAATTTTGCAGTTTATTAATAGCAATATACTAAATTACGATTTTCGTAATATAGTTTAATTTTTTTTATCACATTACATGTTTCATGCACACGTAGAAATTTTTACAATATTTTTTGTCATTTCAGAAAAGAGTGAGTTTTTTGTCCGGTACATAAAAATAGTTAGCGAATGCATTTGTGATTAAAGTCGTTCGTACAGCACGAAAACCTTTCCTGAAAATGACAGCGGCATGATGAGAAGCGCTTTAATTAACAATGTGCAGATCGCGTTGAACAGGGCACAATGAGGAGTTGTCGCGGTGTGACATGATGGAATAGCAATGCACTACTGCAATAATGGCGTTGACAATCGAACCATACCGTAAAATTCTCGCCTCTTCGCTGACACACACACAAGAGTCGAGCGCATCGTCAGATAAACGCAATTTATAATTTATTACGAATAATGCAAACCTGACGTTTAATATTCGCTCTGTTTCTGATAAAGCGACGCGTATACGTAACCTCTCGCGAGCGAAATCTGTAATTACAAATAACTACAATTGAAATCGTTGATTGCAATGACGAAAACTGTTACAGTCGAAATCATTTTTTTCACCCTTAACCGACCCTTATTACCATAAATCATTATCTGTATATAATTTTCCTAAATTCCATCTAGAAGTAGTTAGATTAATCATGACACATGGGTAATAGTGACTCTAATAAACTGAACTGACTTTCATTCAAAACAACTTTTTTTAATCTTTCAATTTTAGTTTAGCGTAGATGAATTTTTGACAATTTTATGTATGTCCCACCTTAACATCTAAAATAAAAATCAACATTTTATTTAATCCTTCTAAATTGACACAATTACCCTAACTACCTATATAGCCCATAGCGACGAAAATATATGTATAAATATATGCAGAATTTATATTTTTCATATAAGTAAAGTATATTTTATATTTAATTTATAAATCACATATAAATCATATATATACGTTATTTTTTAAATATAAAAATATATGTAAAAGATATATTTCAAAATATATTTCCGTCCGTGTGGGAGAAAAAAAGTTGTTGAACTATAAAAAATACAAACAATGAAAAACACCTGGAACAGGAATAACGTTTTTCCATTGTTGAAAAAAAGGTACGGTAAAGTACAGCGAGAGGTCTTGAGTGAGCATAATTCGGTATATTGACTGGCGGGAATTACGCGTGCGCTACGCAGAGAAAGAGCACTTGGCTGCCGCCACCCTCGCCAAGCTCTCGTGTGCGGCTTTGCAGGGAGCTTTGGTCCCCCTCCCCTGCGCAACTTACGCTCCTCGATGGTTATGCCTGTGCTTGCACGGCGGCAGCCGTTTGAATGGCCGGGGATATAGGAATGCACCTGCTGTCATGGGTCCTTGTTTTTGTCTCCAACTCAGCACGAAATCAAGAGCATTGCTTCTGCCATTACAGTTGCCTCCACTCAAACTGCTGATCCCATTTGCGATTACTTTTATTGCTTCATACGCCAAATGGAATTATTCAATTTTGATCAAGCCAATTGATCTCATCCTAAAAATGATAAATAATTAAACTGCACCAAACACGACACATATCAAGTTTGAGCTTCATCGGATAGTAAATAATATACTTGAACGACCTAACCTCAAAATTCGGATAGTAAATAATATACTTGAACGACTTAAGGTGATGCATAAGTCAATCTCGTGTTGTCTTTCTCA
>JAAMPD010003321.1:0-10359 GCA_025266255.1 Trissolcus basalis
CAATATATTATTAATATATTGAACAAAACTATTTTTTATGTATGGTCAATATGTTATCAAAATATATTGTCCATATATTGTCCATATATTGTTTTTAGCAAATCATATGTTAACAATATATTGCCTATAGATTGACAATAACTTTTTAAAATATTAACGATATATTGATGATATATTGCCAATATATGTTCAGTATGATTTCTGAAATAATATATTTTCAATGTATGTTTTATGTATGGACAATATATCATTCTTTTTACTAGGATAATTATTTCTGTTCTTCTAATGGTTTCAGTTTTCATTTTAATTCAATTTAATTAATCGTGTTAGAGTGAAATTTTTCATCAAACAATCGTAATAATTAATTCGTCAATTTGGTTTCATGGATGTCAGTTAATATTTTGTCATCAACAGGTTCAATATTTTATTCCCTTCTGAATGGACTGTTTATTAGCTAGCAAGAAATTATCACAAGTAATAAATCATTGACATTTTTTTGTCTGATTTGATGTTGTTTCACTTTGATTTATCGTTCAACTGAGGGGGAACACAAATCAAAATTATTTCGGAAAACTTCACAACCGCATTTTTTCGATATGAAAATCAACATTGACTGAAGATTGGTTGAATGGTAAATAGTTCAACCGGAAAAATGCTAAAATCAGAAACTCTTTTTCGATTCGCTGCGGATTGTAATCAGGAAGGATTATTTCCACTAGAGATGAACGAATTTTGTTTTTTTGTTACGACTCTGTTATGCAAAGCTGAAATTTATATCGACTTTTTATCGGTCTTATTTATCGATCCAACGTAAATTTTTCATGCAATAAAAAAAAATTGTGCAGTAAAGAAAAAATGTACACTCGCAAATTCAAAGTCTCAACCTCAATGTTGCAAAACAAAATTGATTTCACAGACGTTGAAATGTGGAAAAAACATTTTGTCGATGAGAATTGAATTGCATCATTTTGTGCGCGATTAATCTTTATTTTGTCATTTCTTTTACAGTCGAACAATATAAATTTGTCTCGCGGTGCATAACAAATTTTACTCCCTCCTTTATGTCTCCACGGCCTTGGACTATTTTTGTTTTTCCAATTTATGGAAATACACCAAAAACATCATTAGCAAAGTGAAGTGTTTTATCGTGTGTTTATAGCATTATAAGAATGCATATAATATTGTACCTCGGGTACTACATCTGAATTCCGAATACCGTAACGTGCATTTGGATTATGAACTTGGCATAAATGTAAGCGCAGACGGCAAAATGATCGCCACTCCGCCAAGGTGTGGTTCAAGCGTTTAATTGGTCCGCAAACATTTTCAATTCAGCTTCCTCAAGTATTTGTAAGAGCACGCCTATAATCATTAACTCAAATTACAACATGCCTCTTAAGAACAAATAAAATTCTTGTTTTTGTTTTCATTTTAATTTCACCCGACACCTAAGATTTATTTCACTAACATTCCTTTTTTCAAAATTTTAATTAACGTGCGACATACAACTCAGCAAAATAGTCAGAATTTTTTTGTAATTTTTAATTATAAATCTACTAATACTTTCGTATTTTGGATAGCAAATTTTTAAAAAATGTTTTTCAAAATATTTTTGTAAATTTCTAAGCTAAGATATTTAATTTAAAAATTGACCAAAATGATGTATTTAAATATACGAAGACATGGCATTTTGATGATATGTAGTTTCAAATCAAATATCTTGTTTGAACTTGTCGAACATTTTCATACTTTGTTACATTGTTTATGGCGATTAGAAATACAATATAAATCATTTATAAAATATAAAATAAATAAAAATTTTATCGAAATAATATATTATATTTGTATGAAATATATAACATTGAAATATATTTCCCTAATAAAAAGGAAAATATAGTGACAATATATTGAAAATATATGATCAATATAATGGAAATATAATGCCCATATATAATCAATATAATGAGCATGTAGTAAACGTATATGGCCAATATATGTGGCTTATATTGCCATATATGGTGATTTATTCGTATAGCTCAACGAAAAATTCAAAATTTTTCATTATATTCACATTATAATGACGATATACGTTTTCTGTATGGCCATTATATTGTCATTATAATGATCATATATGATTCATGTATGGTTTTCGTAACATTATATTCCCATTATATGGCTGATATACACCCAATATATTGTCATTATATTTTCATTTTTACTAGGGTTACACGTATATTTTTATCCCTGTGGGATTAATATATTGGCAATATCAATATATGGTCCATATATTATCCATATGTCTTAAATATATGATTTCTGAAAAAATATATTTTGAATATATGTTTTATGTATGGACAATATAATATATTTTAAAGATCATATTATGATCCTTTTTACTGAGAGTTTTTCATTTTTAAGTTTGGATAAAAAAACATGTATTTTGTTTCAGTAAATTTTTTTCTTCAACAAATTGTTATTTAACTAAAATTTAGCCAAACTAATTAATGAAAATTGATATTTGGATAAAGTGGGAAAAAAGTAAATTTTGAGTGTAGTTGATTGTTGTTTTCGGGAGCTTGGTAATTAAAAGAAAATTGATTATGAAGAGATTAGCAGCGTTTTAGGTTGAATATCGAGCGGTTGTGCAAAAATATTTGAGCCGGGTGTAATAAGATTACAATGACAAGTGGAGTCCTCGATGAATGCAGGATATTGATCGAATATGAATAGCCTATAATAAGCTTTGTAATAAACTTCGATCGCAAATTGATATTTTGTTATAATCTTGCAGAACGTCTATGGCTCATCTTCTGACCGATCGATCCGCTGATAAAATCGTTGATCTCGACAAGGTCTTCTGCTTTGCGTAGCAAAAATTATCCATTCCTTTGGAATAAATGACGTTTGAAATTGGACTCGGGGTATTAAGTTCTATGGCCAGATTAAAATTACCATCCTTCCTTTTCCTTTCTGTCTCTCTCTGTCTCTCTCAAGTCTCCTTTTTTTCCCTAGTGTATATAATCCAAGTTTCGTTTGGAGTGACATGAAAAATGTCGATGACGTTTTACGTGCTAATGAAAACGAGGTCAACAACGTGACAATGTTATTTTGTTTCTCTCTCACATCTGAAATGTACCATCAAGATTTTCTTGATTCAATCAATCATTTCGTTTAATCACGCCAAGTCTGATTTCAATTTTTTGGGGGCCACTTTTTTCCACTTATCAAAAAATCCTCAAGCTAAAACGCGAAGAAATTTCTCATTCAAATGAAAACTTTTAACTTTGCTGTCGAGTTTTTCTCCTTTCAATCTACTATTTAATTGGAGTGTCTTTAAATTAAAATATTCCACAAAATGAGAATTCGTATATTACTTCTTGATTAAATCCTGCCTGATAATTGTGGTATCATTATTTTGCTTCTATCAGATAATATTCAGGAAGTATGAAATAATGATATTATGTTGGTTATTCATTTCAATTGAACGTGTTGACAAAATAATTCAATCAAGAGCCAAAATTTAATTGAAAACTTCATCTCAAAATTTAGATAAAGAAAATAGACGCTATGTTAATTGAAAATTATGGAAAACCGACAACAATGTTGACTATGTAACATTATTAGTTGTACCCCAACATTATCAGAATTACATTTTAATAACGTAATTCTATCCCTGGTTTTGAGATGTGGATCAAAATTTGATCCACCATTATCAGCCACAGTACATCATTATTAGCAACAAATTTTTATTTCCTTACATAATCTCATCTATAAATAAACCTGTTCTTTTTTTGGAACACAATTTTTCTCGTCCCTGCTTTTATTATCAAAATAATTTTCATAGTAAAATGTTGATTTCCATGGGTTCATTTGTTTTTAATAAATGAATACTATTAATACATCTACTATTTCCCGAATTCGAGTCTCTGTGATTGATCAGCCACATGCGTTCTGTTATACCAGTGGTGTCACTGATAAACCGTCGGATTTGTCGTAAAATATGCGAAAAAAGCTGGACTCAATATTTTATCAAGAAAAAAAAGCGACGATCAACAAGAAAACAAGAAACACCCAGAGTCAGAGCCATCTATTTCAATTTCATGCCCTAATTTGTTTTGGATTCCATACCAAGGGATCATTTAAATTTTGGCTTCATCAAACTTTTGGCAGTGGGGAAAAAGTGAGAGACGTACAGAATATTTGGCACAACGAATCAAACTTTTTTTAATGGCTTATTAAACTGTCGCAATGCAGTATTGAGTATTCCAAAATTGCGTTATTGATGTGACTCAATCTGTTTATCAATTTCCAATTTTAATGAGCGTTGCCATCATTTGAATAATGGTTCGCATCAAATTTGTAATCCGTTTCTACTTTACCCAAATTTTTTTTTCTCTTCATCGGTTATATTTTCTTCACATGACAAGTATAATTTATTCCTTTTGGAATTTATAATTTTAACGAAGAATTAATTTTGATTTCCCCAGTGAAAAAGATCATATATTATTATAATAATTATATATTATTATTTTTAGCAAATCATATATTGTTCATATATTTGCAGTATATAGACAATATATTTTGTTCATATATGTTTGAGTATTTTTCATATAATATGGACTATACATTTGCAATATATTAACCATTTTTGAAAACATTCAATATATTATTAACATAATGGAAATATATTGTCTATGTATGGAAATAAATCAAACGAGGAAATATTAGTAAGAAACATAAAGTTGTTATTTTCTATACATAATATTTGTGGGTTTCGTTCAATCAATATGTTAATATTTCATAAATGAGGGAAACAAACTTGCCCTTCTGGTACTTCAAAGGGATAAATTTGCTGGTTTTGGTACTGTTGAATTTATAATTCTAACACATTATTTTAGTTTATTTATCAAAAATCTAATTTTCGTTGTGTAAATTTGCAACATTCGTAGATGTATTCAGCAAAGGTAGTCAACTCATGCGGACTGTGTTACACGTCACTGTAAACCATTTTGAACTGTTTACACAAGTTTCCTATAACTCGAAGTACGTTGAATGAAGTTTCTATCAGAGACTGATAATAATTTCAGACGGTCTTTGAATACTCTCTAACGAGCCCTATAGGAATATGGGAGACCCATCTCACAATAAATATTTGATACAATATTTTTGTCTGACTTATATATATACTCAAATGTATTTTTAACAATAACAACCCAAACGTACAAAAATATTTTTTCAATTATATTCAAACTATATATTGTATAAATAAAATATAAACTCATAGTAAAAAGGATCATATATTGTCCATACATAAAATATATATGTAAAATACATTCTTCTAGAAATCATATATTGACAATATATGGACTATATTGACCATACATAGACAATACGTTGCCAATATATAGTCCATATATGAAAAATGTCCGTAATAGTAAATGTCCATATATAATATTAATGTATGAACAATATATGATTTACTAAAAATAATATATTGTTTTTAAAATAAATAAATATTTTTTTTTACTAGGGAACGGTTTTTATTTTGAATATAAAGTGGCAATATTTCATATAAAATAATAAAAATTAAAAAAAATAACAAAATCTTTCTTGCATATATTTTTTTCCGTTTGGAAATCAATACAAAATGACAACAAAGATACAGAATATAACATATATTTTTATGTTTCAGGTGTTGGCTCAAATCGAACGCAGAATGTCAAGCGGCGAAAAAGCCAGCCCTGGTTTGACAATAGACCGAGCCGCATTTTTACTTTTAAGAGTGAAAAAAGCTTTCAAAAAGAAAAAACAACGAAAAGAAAAGAGGTAAGTTTTTACAATTTATTTTATGATCCAAAGAAGAAGAAGTTCGATGAGATCGTTATTTTTCTTCAAAGTTAAAAATCGTTTGAAATCAGAGCGTCGATTATTTAAAAAAATCTTAAAACCACGTAGAAGGATTGTATTTCGCTGCCCAACGACGGATTCAGTTTATAATCACTGTGTCATTATTTTTCAAGAGCTCTGCACGAGCTACATAAATGGCACAATTTCTAAAAGTTTACTTTGCGACGTCTTACACTACTTTGTTTGAATTTTTTTTTTCGTTATACTTTGGCGGACGGAACTTATCCAACGGCCAATTTTATCCTTCCCAAAGTTGATAATCGAGTTGAAACTTGTGCAGATCTGCGTATGCTCTCAAATGTATATATTCAACTTGTGAAATAATGTTCTGTAGATTCGATTTCAACTTGGTTTTCGTGCACCTCCAAGTGCGGAGCTACAATAATTTCTCCAGTCTCAGTCCAAAATGATCATTAGCTGACACGAATCATTTTTGACTTTCCCGTGTCATCCCTAGGGTAATAATTCTTGTCAGTCGGCCGAGTGACTAGATGGAGAACTCGGTCAACCAAAAATGTGTAAACTCTACGTGCTACTATTCGCACCGGATATTAATGTCGTGTTTCCGCACATCATTTTCAAAATGTAATAGACATTAAAGATGTCACACCAGTCTACTAAAGTTAGTATTGTGACTGATAATTGAAGATTCAATAATTCCATACTCTTTCTTTTTTAAAGATCTTTGTTACATACATAAAATTAATTTTCATTTGGTTTGATTTAGTTATGCAAATTTCACTTTTAAATCAAAACCAAATGAAAATGAATTTCTAACGATACAATTTTCACGAATTATTTTTTTATTAAAATTAAATAATCAAAATATAAAATTAATAATCAAAATATAATCTCTTCAAGTTCAGCTTTTTGATGACGTATTCAGTTATTTGCATTGAAATTATAATCATTTGTCAAATGTATTTTCACTCACGGATCTGTGTTTCACACATATTAATATATATTAAAGTATAAAAATAGAATTAAAAGATTCCTAATTGTTTCTTCAAGGATGGATCCTACAAAAATTAATTTCTGATTTTCTTTTTTGATCTTTTATTTTTGAAACAATCACCATACGTGAACAATGAATATTTAGGCTGATTGGATATATTGTTGAGGAAGTAAAAGTAGGACGGTGAATTAAATCGGATAATGCGTTTTTGACGTTTGCATTAAATATCAGCAATCAATTGTGTGAGAGATTTGGTAATCCAGTAGCAGGAAACGTTTGTCAAACCAATGCAAATGTTATACTATTTATTCAGTAAGTACACAATCAAGGATGAAGATTGTAGTACAATGTTTAAGCCAATTACAGACTGTTCTGCATATGTCCTACTCATGTTCATTATAACCAGTACCATTTTTCTTCTTGATTTACTATATTAGAATTCAATTAGAAACCTTTTCTGTTAGATTTTTGTTTTCATTTAGATTTGTCGTTTTAAGTTCTAAATTGAAACGCAAATGTTTCTAAAATTGATTTTTCTTTTTTTGAGGTATTGTAAAAGTGCCCAGGTTGTTGAAAGATTTGACAACTATATGTCTGGACTATTCGTAAGGCACTACTACTGCGGGACAGCGCTGATTCACGTCACGCAGCACTCGAAAGAGGTGAAAGAGAAAAGGTGACATTGATTATCCGTGGAATTGGTTTTGACTATCTGTGAAATTGAATTTTGTACTAAAGACTTTCCGGTCTCATCAAGACTGTGGGCTCGCTCAAATGTTCGCGTCCACTTTTAAAAAGACTCGTGACCAATCTAAACCGGAAATCGTGTTTCTGTTACGACAAATAATGCTGAGTTTTTAAAATTGTCAGTTCAAGGATTTTACAACATTTTTTTTTCAGTTTCCGTCTGTTCGTTGGTTTATTCGGAAGCTGAAACAAATTAAAGCAAAAATGTGATTGTAAAAACTGGTGGAAATAATTGAAAGGGTTGCAATAAAAGTAAAAAATGAGCTGAACAAGAAATCAAATGAAAGTTCCTATTTAGAACGAGAGTTCGTTAAAAATGTTAATCGCATGTATACATCTGGTAACATCGCGCGAGACGCAGCAAAATTCGTAATTAAATTCAACAATCAAGCAATTAGTCTCGCGTGAAACCAAGTGGTAATAACTGTTCCAAACAACAGTCGTACGTAATGAATTGACTTCTATTCATCTATTATTTCATGAATAAGGACGTTTCCTTGATGTGACACTTTCCATTGAATGCTTGGTCGAGATCCCAAATCTGATATGAATATTAAAAATTACCAAACATTCAAATGATTTTTGCATTGAGAATATCAAACTTTCAAATGACCGCAAATCAAAACTAACATAATTGTAATTGAGAATTGTTTTGCATAATCCTAAATCTAAAACTGAACAAATATAATTTTTTAAAAACAACATGATATCAAAAAATGTATCAATAAGAAAATTAATTTTTTGATATCATGTTTGTTTTTGAAAATTTTCATCGTTTTATTTTAATTTGGAATTGATTGTTTTGATTAAGTGCTGCCCCCTAGCGTCACTAAGAAGTAAACCGACCTATTCGAGAAAAAAAGTAACAGGTTTGGAACTTGGGTTACATAAAATAATTAATAATTCGTAAGTAGCACTTAATTTAAAGGTCAAAATGATGATTATTTCATTGAGTGAAATTTGTTTCTTATTTTCATAAGTCTTTTTTGTAACCTTTTGAACTGTTTCTTTTCTGGATGTTCATTTAGGTTCGGGTCGACTTGTAAGAAGTAACATCGTTCGTTTGAATCTTTTGTTTTTTATTAAATTGATGATTCAATCAAAAAACTAATACGTCAATCAAGTTTGAACAAACTTGTGGGAAATAAAAATAAGGTCGGGTTAAAAAAACGAAGGTTTTTTTCTATCATTGTGTAAAAATAAAATCAGTTTTATTATTTACTTACGAACTTCGCGATACATTTTCGATTGCCCTTTCGATTCAAAATGTAGTCTGGCAATCAACTGCAGATGGCGTCTTGACAAATGTCAGGTTCCCAGTATCAAGTGAATCTAAAGAGCATATTGCCGTAGGTCGAAGGCTGGTTTGCAAAATTAATGAACCAATTTAAAGCTCATTCAGTGTAACAGAAGATTTGAATTAAATCACTTCGTCAGTTGATTGAATTGTGTGCATGGGTTGATGAACAATTTTTTTCCCCGTTATCTAGCTATTGATTTGTCCTTTTCATATATCAATGGACCAATTCAAATAGTGCGCCCATAATGACGAGCCACAAGATAGTCCATCAACCGAAGCCCATCACACTTCTGCATCCCTTTCAGTCTCCAATTTTTTACTCGACATTTTATTTTGTTGACAAAAAGAGTTTGCCGCAATTGATTGAATTGATTTTCATCAAAATTATTTCCAATCTGTTTTAATTGATTCAATGAAAAATTTCCAGAGTTATTTTCAGTCAAGGTTCTGTTTTTTTATTTCAAAAATTCATTTTTTTACTTATTACACATTATTATTATACATTATTTTTTCGAAATAATTAGGTTAATTGAGTTGATTAAAAAAAAATGTGATTTTGAAAAACATGTTAGATGTCATGTAAGGACATTTATGAATATGTCATAATTTAAGATGGTCGTTTTTATAGCGGTGATACTCTGAAGCTACTCAAAGTTTAAGTTTCAACAATTTGTGAGTGAATAAAAAGTGAATAAAAAGAGTGAAAAATAGCGCAACGTCTAATCAAATTACTGGAAAATGTTTATGTACGAATACACACACACACACAGAGACACACGTTTCTGTGAGTTTCACCTCGGCGGAGTTATTCCATCATAAATAGAGCCGTAGCTTTTAAAGTTGGCACGATCGCTTTCCGAGCAAATCAAATCTTATGCACATTTTGCAATTCAGATGACTTGTTTCGCGAAACGACTATGCGCTCAGAGCCGCACAAATTGCATGAATGCAACAAACGTTTGGTCGTTTGGTGAGCTTAAAGATTCGTTTGTTTCTTTCACAAACCACTCATGAGACGAGAAACTAGCTGTTGCAAACCAAATGTTTTCCTTATTTTCAGATTAAAGTTCAAAGTTCTGTTTTTTAGTCAAACCTAAGTTTATACCTCAGCAGCCACTTTGTAACAAAATGAAAAGCATTTCTTTGAAATTTCATCTGTTATCATCTTTTAACGTCAAAATCTGCTTTTAATATTTTTATTCAATTAACAAACAACATTTAATACAGCTTTGAAAACAAAAGTTCGATAAACAGTTTGAACGAGAATAAAAATAATGTAAATCACTCTTAAAAACAGTTTAGTTGAGTGAAAATATTCTTGGAGCAAAACTTATTCGTTTTTTTTAATTTTCGTCATGAATATAAGTTCTTATTCATAGAAAAAAAAAAATTGTACGAAGGAAATAATATTGAATCTAAACTTCTCAAAATAAAACTTAGTTTATAAATT
>JAAMPD010003322.1:0-10350 GCA_025266255.1 Trissolcus basalis
TTTTTTTTTTTTTTTTTTTTTTTTTTTTTTTTGTAATTGATGACATACGTCTGGTTAGAACGAATTCAAAAATTGTATGCGCGGTCGGATTCATACAAGTTAATTTTTAACGCGCACGCCATATAAACAGATATATGCGCGGCGTTTTAATTGGCTGTCATCGTAGCTTCCATATCTCTGCAGCATGGTGCATCTTTGGTCGCACGCCGTCCGGTGCAATATGCCGCGATCCCATGCGAAATGAACGCGGCATGCGAGCACCATATACTTAGGCCCGGAGGCGCGAGTTGGGAGGCAAACGGCACCCTGATCCCACCCCAAAACCCGCGCCCCCGTTCCCACTCCACAAATGCGACGTTCCAATCACCCACACAACGTCACGCAGCGCCTCGGGCGCCATCTTTCTCTCTCTTCGTCTCATGCTAAGCTGTCCTTCTTCATGCTCAGGCATTTAAGCTTTCTCAGCGAAATTTTTCATTTTTTGTTTTCTTTCATACGATTTTTTTGGCTTGCAACACATGTTAGGTAATCGTTTTTGCATTCCTCGGTATATAGACTTGTAATTATTAAATTCTTCAATGTTTGTATTTTTTAAAAAATGACGATTTAATTATAACGGAATTCAAAATTTCAACTACAGTAATAACATTTTTGGAAGTAAACTAACACGAATTAGAATTTTTGAAAAATCGTTCGTCTGGTGCAGGGGTTAGCGCGATCAACTTCCAATTTTGAGGTCTCGGGTTCGATCCCCAGGGGATGAAAATGTTTTTGTGTTTTGTTCAGATCTCAGATCATTGAAATGTATCGAGTATTGTTGTTCCGTACGGTTCCCCCACGCAATAACAGCCACGGTACTGAATATCTGTATATTTTTTTTTTGGTTGACCTCTGGAGGAGGTGTTTCCAGAGCATTTGAACCGATAGCCGAAATCATTCTGATCACTGGATAATACATCACGAATGCAAAGAGTTACGGGGAAAAAGTGCATTGGATCCAGCTGATGGAATGACTCATTTATGTATATCCGTAGGAGTTTGCGGCGTCAGTCGAGTCCCGGTGCCGGGTAATAGGGGGTCATAGGTCAGCGCGCCGCCAACGCTAGAGAGGTGGGAATATATATGTTATATCGGGAGGGTGGAGGGCCTTTTATACGGAGTGCAGTCGAGAGGGGAGGGCGAGTGCGATATGCCTCGAAACCGTGGGAACGCGCGTGGACCCACGCGCCTAACTAATCCCTTCCTCTGGGCTCGCCTTCCTTCCTTCCTATACATAAAACTGGCCACTTCTCTCCCCAACGGATCGCCTTTTACCTCCGACATAGCTGCTGCCGGAGCAACCCTTTCATTATCAATATTTCTGCGTCTGTCCGCGACCGAGGGATGATATGCTATTGGACGCGAGTGCATTTCGGCGCGAGATTCCAAAGCGATCCGTTGCATTAAATCGGCACAAATTGACTTATCGCGATTCGCATTAGAGCCATTTCATAATGGCCCAAAATTACTCGCTTCGCTGAATATCAGATTAGACCCTAATTGCACGATATTTATACAATTTTAAAATTACTCTTTCTCTTTAAGACTTTTAAAATATATTTTCAAAATGCTCGTTTCATTTTTTGTTTTGCAATTTTTCGTGTTATGCAAAAAGGGGAAAAAAAAACGATCAAATATAATTGATGTTCATTATTTGGCCGAAAACAATACGATATATCATCAGGACGATATTGCAATGCGCGCACTTTAATAAATCGTTTGAAATTAATTTCGCGAGTTTTCAAGTTTTGATTTACTTGCTATGAGACGCTTGACACAGCCGGATGAACATTCGAAATTTACGTGGCAGAAATTAGCCGATTAATCACCGACACTTTTTATCGCGCGCGGCAACAATTTCAAAATAAGAGTCACGTATAGTTAATCAGCCGGAGATTAAGCGCAGTATTTCGGCTCGTCATAATTCAAACAGTTACGTGACATTGATAACTCAATAAAATGCGTAAATACGGTTTGATAAATATTTATGTCTGTCGCGCGTGTTTTAGTGCTGTTGGGAACGATCTTGTATTGATGCGCGGCCGATTCCGTTATCTGACGTTCTTTTCTTATAATAACCGCCTTTACTGTTATAATATTTTGATCGTTTCGCATTTCAATTGGCGATTATATACGATTTTTCGATAACTTTCGTCCGCGCTAATTTAATATCGCGAAATTAATTATTTCGCCGCGGTGAAAAATAATAATAAAAGAGGAGCGATATTTCCCATGGACGGAGAGAACATAATCCAGTCAACCACGATCTAATCATTTTCGATCCCTCATTATATCTCTAATAAATTGGCTTAATACAGCAGATCCTATCCGCGGCGCTGGGAGTCAGCCTGAAAATGTAATTGAAATCGAAGGACACGGCGAGGAGAGCCGGCAATTACCGCGGGCATTACCGATCGCGCTTACTCCGCTTCACGCCACCTCGAAATTGATTATTGCTCGCAAGTAATGATCCATTTCGGAGAGCCCAGACATAACGGCAGAGGCAAACTGACAATCACTGTCTCGGCGGGACGTGAATTATGAGGCAGTAATCTGCGGGTACCGAGGCCAACAGGACACATTCATCCTGCGATCCGACCAACGAATCTCTTTTTCTTCCATCAGATCTATTGCCAGTTTCGGACATTCGAAAATAGTCAAACCGCGGGCACGATTTGCAAAACGAATGGCGCTTCAGCCCAACAGGACGCTCGCCAAGACAAACGATCGATGGATGCGTCAAATCATAATAAATAGTCTGATCAATTTTTCGAACAACCAGTGCATTATGCTTATTCAATATCGCTAATAAATTGAAAGACCAAAAAATATAATCTCAGCAGTTTTAGAGCGATAAAAATATTGGTCAAGTTATAAATGCAAGTTGTCTTGTGGTCTACGAGGGGAGGGGGTGGACTTTAATTGACCGATTAAAATGTTCTGTGCCGTTTTATGAGACTAACGTATGCAAAAATTTGTTAACGAATTTTTCATCAGCCTATAAATGATCGTGAGATCTTCCGAAGAAAATATCCGTATGACGTTGTAATTTATTTGCATTAATAGTTTCTTAGAGCGAAACGTTTTTTGTACAAAATCTAATTTCATGGTTAGTTAAAATATATTTTTTGAGATACTTAAATCTGTCATAAGAATTTAATTTTTTGCAATGGAAACCGAATTTTTAGATGTAAAACTTGAGTAATGAATTTTGATCCATATTTTATTAGTTCAATTGGTACGGAAAAATATTTTCTTGATGCGCGCGCATTTATTATGGCACAACCAACTTCACAGTAATCTTTTTAAGAATGGACAGTTCCGATTGACCAATCAGAGAACCCGAGGGGAGCCTCTGACGCTTGAATTTAGTCGAGTATTAATTATTCTTGTATCCCACTTCCGCCTATCATCAATAAGAGATGAATGCAAAGATAAACTGTTTATTAAAAAATATCAAAGATTTTATTAATATAAAATTATCGAATCAAAATAATAAAAAAATTGTCATTTTTTATTCATATCTTCTTAGATATATTTTCAAAAATAATTCTAACCAAAATATTGACTAAAAATTTCAAATGCAGATTAAACAAAAAAAAATAACAAGAATTTAATTGAAAAATAAATAAAGTAAAGTTGAAAAATTGATAGTAGCTTATTAAATAAAACACCTAACAGTTTTCTTATTTCAGAAACAGTTATTCTTCTTAGATGGATCCTCAGAAGTTTGCGACTTATTGTATTTTTTATATCAACTATAATAATGAAGAGTGTAAAAATATCATAAATAAAAAAATAAAGCATCTCCTCTGTCATTGATTGACTTGCGTCGATCAACTTATATCCGCAATATGACGTAAACTTCAGAAGTCTTTCATCTGCCGGTCGAGACCAATTTTTTTTATCGAAGAACATACAGAATGAGTGATTGCTGATGATAAAAAAGGGAAGAATAATCCCTCCCGAGTTATGACTAATAAAATTTGTGCGGCTTCATTTAATGGGCCTTTCGTTTGATTTGGTGTTGGAATAAACGTCATCGAAATAAAGGATATTTATCAATGCACGTGAATGGTTTATTAGATGTTTACACTGTACAGTCAAAAGCTTTTCTGACATTATTTTCCGCCGGCGAGAGCACGATAAAGTGGCCCCTTTGTCATAACGAAAAGAAGACGCGTAGAACGGGTGAATCGTTTTTGCATTTTTAATGCTCGCGCGCCGTCTTAATCCTGACAAAGTTTCACAAAAACTAAATCGTTTCTTTTTTTCATCAGACTTTTTGTCTCCGGTTCGTTGAATGAACAGAAGTATTTACGAAAAAAAATGAGCATAATGGAAAAGCAAGGCAAAAAATTGTATTATGCTTAATGGCAACGTGAGACTCAATGGCGTTACGCCTAATGGTGCTATATCGCCCGAATTTTCAACCTCCGATGAGTCATTGATCGAGTAATCTTCGACATTTAAATAATCGTTTTGTAAAATTTTCGATACCTAATAAGGCGTCCGGATAATTTAATGGCTGCCTAAGATGTTGATTTATTTACATGTTTGACACGTTTTTTATGTTTTTCTCATTGTGTTCGTTCGAGTTTTTACGACACTTTTTTCACAACTGATCGATCAAATCTCAGTGATAAATATTTATAATATTTTCAGATCGACAGTTTTTTCTAAAAGGACTAACATAAGTGTACGAGGCTTCTGTTGTGAAAAAGGTTTTGTCAAGTTCCACGAACAATCCAATTGCTCTCCTTTCATGTACTATTTTTTGTTCGCATTTTGTCGTCGTTGCAAAAAGTGTACAACTTTTGAAACATTAATTTCGGATTATGACAAAACATCTGACGGTAATCGTCGAATCGTTGCTCGATGAAGCGTGCTGGGCGCCAGTGGCGCCCAAAGCAAACGAAATAATTGGCGAATAAATCACGTCAATCAGAGCAAATATCGCGGGTAGTCATAAAAAAAAGCATCGGAAAGCTCTTGAGCTCGACTGGAGTCGTTCCCCGCGAGATCTTTATCGCGTAGAGCAGCACAGTGGCCACGGGGTACAAAAATGGTACCGTCACGCTTATTTGAGTCCACGAAGTCCGTGGTGGCGCGCAACAACGAGAGGCACAGACAATTTACGACAAAGCAAAAAGCGCGAGAGGCGGAGAGAGAGCGAGGAACAAATCGATCGCAGCGATTCCCACGGGAACTCGTGCCTCCCTGATGGTTCGCGGACACCGCCGACAGATGGCAGCAGCTGGCGGGTCCATCGGTTTTTTCGCATCCCTGTGACACAGGCGACATCGGACCGTTTCTCCGGCTGCTCCCACGAAACCACTCGATCCGGAACAACCTCTCGGTCGGTAATGACACCTCTCGTCGTGTCCCGATAGTTACTTCATTTTTGTCTGCATGCAGATCAAGCGTATACGACAGTGATTGAAGAGAGGGCGGTATGATGGAAAAGCGACGACGCCGCCTTCCAAATTATACTTTCAATTTGATTCCGACTTGAGCATAACTTGTATGTTCAGATGACAATCTAAAGTCCCAATCATTTTCTCACACTTGGAAGAAGAAGATGTATTCAAAGGAATCTTTTTGATTCGATAATCAAATTAAGAAAGGGAACATTGATTCTAAATCACACCTTCCCGTTATGTTTCAGGAATTCTCCTCTCGAAAATAGAATTTGTATGGTTTTTAATATCTTAATATATCTTACTATTTAAAAAATTAATATTCAGATCAATCAAAATTTCACAACTCATGTCAAAAATAAACAAGTAAAACACATGAGAATCATTGCTTGCACATTTTTAAACTAAACTGAATCGCTCATCAGAAACACAAATTTCTTACTGGTCAACAACGAATAAATTAATATCAGTTTATTTTATTCATTCAAAAATTAGATAACTCAATTAATGTTTTAAAAAATAATATCAAACTGACCTTAAACATTGAAGTTATAAAAATAAATCTAAAAAATTTTGTTCACATCAATTTATCTATTTGATCAATTATAAAAACTTGAGGTGTTTCAATTGGAGATTTGGGTTTTTTCAACTTTGTTAGTTTTTCCTAAAATGTGCACTCCGTCGAAATCTAGATGTCACTTTCCAGGGAACCCTTTTGAACCCTAGCGGTCAATCGGCGGCGCCGTCGAACTCTTGATTTAACCACGAATTAGCGGCGTTTAAAAGAATAAAGTCCCGCGCTGGGTCCGTCTCATTTTTATAGCTCGCTTCTCGAGTTTAACTATACTACTAACTAATAGCAGTCTACAGTGTGTCTACACCGTGAGCGCACACCGCAGCAGACGTTTACCTAATTGCCGGTCACAAAAAATCGCGCACCGCCCTAACCACAGAGGCTCTGCCCGCGTGTGTGCGTACAACCCTGCGCGCAAAAAGCAACAAAATACCATCACGGCCTTACGTAGAAAACCCTCCGAAAGGTTCTCGCGCTCGACCTCTCTCCTTCTGATTGTTCGCTCCGTCTTACCAAACTAACTCTGCCACCTCGACTGAGCGTGTGATCTATCGAATCGACGCGAATTGACCGCAAAAATTTTGACCGGCGCAATCTTCCGACGGCAAAGAATTTCTATAAAAATAAAACAATCAACTGTGGAGCTATTTGGTTATCGAGAAAAGATACCCCTTTTTTTCATTTATGGTGCGCTAGAATTTATTTGATCATCAACTAAAGCCATTTTTGTTTTCTCTAATATAAAAAGTAGAATCTGATAAAGAAAAGTAACATCATTGAAAGGTTTCGGATATGAAGATGAAATAGGATCTAGAAATGGTCTCTGAAAGATGGCAACCAGAGATGTTTGCCCACTTACGTATCTCGGTCATTCAAGGGGCAAAGTTTCTAGAACCTCACAGTTCCGAACTGAAGCAGGTCTTACAAAATTGTTTATACAATTTCTAACAGTAACAAAAAATGGTTTTTCATAACTGCCAATTTTCATGAACCATTTTAATTTACAAACTACGCAATAATAGGGTGGTTTCTCGACAAAATGAAGCATTTCAACAATGTAATTATAATATTCAAATTTCCATACCCTCTTCCTATAATTACCTTACATTATACACTCTCGTCCTATTATTATACACGCTACTTTTGCATTTTATAACCCAAAACTTGAAAGATGTGCATAAATTACAAGAACCATTAATAATGAGCAAATGTTGAACAATTTTATCACCATGCAAGTTTGTTATTCTGAATAATTAAGCACCGAGAAGTTTGCCAAAAAATTCGTCCCTCGGATAGTATCTGATCGGAGCAAAACAAATTTACAGGAAACCCTGCATAATTAGTTAAATTATAACACGTTAAGGTATATCCGATTCTCCCACACTCGGAGAGGAAGGATCCGCAAAAAGTGGCAGTTTCCACCGAATCGTCATAAGTGAGAGAAAAAACCAATGCCAACACGCCATTCGCCGGCAGGCTTTAAATCAATTTCCAAAAACAATCAATTCCAAAGCCGAGAGCTGTGGCTGGTCCAATTAATCATCCGGGGGCTGCGAGAGTTTTGGTCACTGCTTCCAGACCTTGGCTAATATCCATCAGACAAATCTGTTCCCACTGCAAGTCCGGGTATAATTGTCCGACATCTAACAAAAAACGAGCGGCTCGCAAGTGGCGCCTGCATGACGTCGTCCTTGGGACGCTGATCGCGGAAGAGCAAATTGAATGATTAGCTCGGGCTAGGTATCCGCGGGAGCGTTATAATTGACGTGCTTCGGCGAAGACCTCATCGCAGGGCGGCTCAAGTTTTGACGGCAAGTGGCGCCGCCGACGGAGATTCTTGCTCCGCGGCCAACTCCTGGAATTCGACCTCTAACCTGAGTTGGGACCTGGTTTCGAGGTCGCCGCGGCCCGGTGACCCTTAGATAAGACTCACGCCCTAATAAGAGGGTACACACATGACCGCTTCTCTCAATACTTGCCCGGGTCCCTCTATCTACTCGATCTCATCGTCAAAACGTTTTCCTCATCCTCCTCTCTCTCGTTTACGTTCCTTTTTTTTGTCCGTCGAGTCTCGCTCCTTCTCGCCGAATCCAACGGCGATTACATATTTCCATCCTTCTTTGGTCTCCGCCGATCATGTTCCCTCAAAGTACGCGAACAATGAGAATTTAAATGTATAACATACAGAGCCTCTCGCTGTGTGTGACGTGCCGACGTAAAATGCTATACGAGGGGTGGAATTCCTCGATAATGACCAGGTACGACGCCTCGCTCATTTACATTTTTATCCACAGGGGGGAGGTGATAAGTATGATCCGAAAATATAGAGTAATGGATTTACCCACGTAATGAACAAATTATAGGGAAGCGCGAATTTAGGTCATCGTCATTTCCTGGACGCACGTATATTTTATCGCCAGTGTCTTGTTAACGTTTTGACATTAGCCTGTATACTTTTTTGATATCGCATTTATATTCAGTGTTTGCTAATTTTTAAATTTCCAAATTTACAATACCTATTACAATTTTTAAATTAAAAATATATTTTTATACTTAAAATATTATAAATGAAAAATAAAAGCTCTTAATTAAAAATAATAATGAGAAAGTAAAAGCAATTTCCTTTGAGCGCCGAAATGATCACAATTTTCTATTTACGATACTCTGTTTTTTCTATACCGAGGATTGCCCAAACACGTACACACATATCGAACACCCAAAATTAAACCGATTTTATTATCCTGCTGATTTACGGTTCCATTCATGCGGCCGTCTCATCACCGCGCGAGACCCCAAAAATACCCTGAAATTTACTTTATTGAACGGACAATTTTTGTTATTAGCCGCGTGCGCGGTACGTAGTAAAAAGCGCGCGTCTCTCTAGACGAGTTCCGTTGAAGTGCGCGGCACAACTCGCAATTTTTCGGGGCAACCGTCTCGAGAAAGTCGTCATTACTAACGCGCTGCTATTACTCGCGAGGGGCATCACTTTTAGGACAGAAAAACATGCTACTAAGTTGGGGGCTCTTCTCCAGGAATCGCCCGTCGGGTTACAATCGTAAAAAAGTATACACAGAGACGCGAGAGCAAAAAGCTGCGGAAGCCGCGCGCGATTGTGAGAAAGAAATCGAACGGGGGGTTTACACAGAAACCGTCTATTATTATTAAAAGTGAATGTTGGCTATAAAAACGGTCCCCCCGAATTTTATGCCTTCGTGTGCAGGTGGAGAAAAAAATCATTGCACGCCAAGCGAAAGTGTATTTCGAGAGTTTCGGCCGTCTCTCTTGCGCGCTCAACCAGGTCCGCCCCGATTTGCATAAAAGTCGTCGCGGGTCACACACAATCACCTCGATACAAATTGTTTAGAATCGAGATAACCATCGGCACTGCTGGCAACACTTTATACGGAAAGCGTGCTATTAATTGGACGATCTTATCGGCTCTCGTCGAAATTCCGACTCGGTACAAATTACTTTATTTGCTCGCGAACCAGGCGCGGGCTTTGAGTGTATTCGATTTCGCTGATTCCGTACGATTATGAATATAAAACTGTCCATTAATTCTCGAGAGATTGAAACATCCGATGAATTCTTCGTCAAAACATTTTGTTTTTTTCTTTCTTTTTTCTTTTTAATCTTATCTTCACTTTTTTGTTTCGGTTCTGAGTTTTTCTAATCGTTTCATTCAAGTTCCGTAACATAATTAGTTTGGGATTTGAAAACGAACGTTATAAATGCGACTAAACTCTTGAGTCAAAACAAAAAACGCACTCTTTCCTTGGATGCTGACCTCCGCTCCGTTAACGCACGAGTCATTCGGTCTCATTAATTTGCATTTGCACGCTCGTCAACGCCGCCAAGACCTGACGCATCACTGTCATCATCGCTCTTTTTTCCCTTGTGTCTCATGCCTCCCGGAGGGCCTGCCAAACGAGCGCTAAATATTATTACACTTAAATAAATATTTCCCGTGGTTGCAACTTAACACTCTCAGATAGAAGTCTGCTCACGTGAAGCTCGCCTTTCGCACGCTGTCTGACACGGTTATCACAATTAACCATTGTTTTTATATGAAACAATATATAGAAATGAAGTTATCTTTTATTCATTTTATTTTTGTTCAAACATCAAATGAATCGACAAAAAATCGTTAAACAATTAGCAATTCCAATAAAAAGTAATGTAAAAATTTATTCTCTGTATCATTAAGATACTTTCTAAAGATGTTTTTAGGGTGCTTGCAAAATTGTGGTCAATAAAAAATGATATGTTATTTAAGATGTCTTGTATAGATTACAAAGTAGTATTGATTAATGT
>JAAMPD010003323.1:0-10345 GCA_025266255.1 Trissolcus basalis
CCCCCCCCCTTCTGTTTACTCTCCGCAGAAGATAGAAATTATTTTAGATCTGGTCAGCTGTCTTTTTTTGCAACGTAGAAAGCTCGGGATTGTTTTTTTACATCATCTAATTTTACAACAAACAATTCTATTACATTGTTATAAATGATTTAATTAAGTAAAAATAAAATTTTTAATCTAATAGTTTAATGGAAGGTTGAAATTTTCGCGTAACGATTTTTTTTTTCGTCTGTCAACTGAACGTAAAACGATTTGGTACATTTTCGTCAGAAAGCGAACAGTGTTAAATGGAGCACTCACTCTTAGTCGAGATTCTAATGAAGTTTATTATGATCGAAATTCATCAATTATGATTAGATAATGCCCCTTCAAAGGGATAATACTTCTGGAAATTGCAAAAGGCTATTTACCGAGGAGAAAAGGGCTCTCATAATTACGTGAAATTGATTTTCTGATAGTATTACCGAGCATCTGTTTCCATCTTATGCAAAAGTTTCAATTCCCCGACTCATCTTGAATTGACGAAAATTCAATCCGTTTCAATTTAACAATTTTAAACGAATGCAAGAGGAATAAATATTCTTTCGATGTCATTGCCGCCGACGATGTAGTATGAAAATTATCTCCTAGCGCTGGGGCAAAAAATCAGGAAATAAGCCAGTGTTCCAGCGAAGTACCGCGTATCCTTATCCGGGAGTACACTTTTGTGTTTTTCTGCACTCTGGAATTATAAAAACGAATGAAGTTATGGGCACATGAATTTGTGCATGTGTAAATAATGTGCGCACGATGACGTATGAAAATTTTCAACTCAAAAGCTTGATAGTGTTTAGAATTATACTCTTGTGAAAATCAATATTTTCGATGATTTTTTGTCAGTGCCCAGCAATTTCCTCAGTGCTCAGCAATAACATCATCAATGAAAAAAAAAAAAAAAAAACGTTTTTACGCTGTTTTTTTTGTTTTATTTGCTATATCGAAATTTTTTTTTCGAAATTTTTCCTACTTTCAACATTGGCTTTCACAATGATTGTATGTTAAAAATGTTTTAACAATGTTTCGATATCATTGTGAAAATTTTCAAATATTCAAAAATTACGATGTTTTACATGATATTTGAAATTAAAATTAAAAATACCGTCGATCTCTGTTAGAGAGGAATGGTAAAAATTTTACTGTATATTTGTACTAATGTCCAAACAGTTGAAATCAGTAATAATTAAAAAATTGTTGATATTTGCTGAAGATTTTTTGAATATTGGCAGTTTGATTCAGAATTGCAAACAGTATATATCAAAAACGCAAAAATAGGTGAAAATACCATGTTTTATTAAATAGATTCAAAAAGCTAAAAAATTTTCAGAATTAAACTGATTGATATGTTCTTTAATAGGAAAAAAAAATTTTTTTAATATTTTATGGACTTTTTTTTCATTATTAAAAAATTGTTCTTTTTAACATGTGCTGAATTAAATTATTGTGATCAAATTCGATAGTCAAGTTAATGTTTGAAATGTTTAAAAAAAATGTATAAAAAATAATTCAAAGTTCCTAAAGAAATTCAGTAATCAAAATTAGAAAGTTTTGTCGACGAGCGACAATAAATTGCGTGACGTCTAAGACACTTTTCAGATAACAGATGTGAAAACAATGAATAAAATTGTTACACAACGGTAGAGAATGTCGCGGACAATTAATTACAAAAGTAGGAAATCGACATTGCGGAAAGGTAAACGCGAAAGCAATAGATCCTTGTTACAAATTGATTTATAATTATTCCATAAACTGTTATCCGATAGCGGAAAAAAGTACGCCTATCAGCACTTGAAAGCATTGTCATTGCGCGTTCTCATATTTTCTCTTGAACAAACACGTCGCAATATCCTGAACGACACATACACCGAGAAGGACAAGTGTAGAACAACGCAGCGAAAATATATCGCGATATGCGAACGTTCAATTTGCCCTGGCTATCTGTAACTTCCGGCTTTTCATCGTAACCAGCAACATATAATCCAAGTCTATCAATTCGTTCAAATTCCATTTTGCTCCCCAATGTTCCAAGAAGCTGTCGTTCCGATATGCAATTACTCTCCATTTATACAAAATTGTCCTGAAAAGTAATCTCTCATTCGATTTTACTTTTCAGGTTTCTCATTCAACTGCAAAAAACGTCACTCCACTTTTTTCTACTGCAAATTCCCAACTTTATTTTGTCTTTTTCATTTTTTTTATTTACTTTTGCATTTTCTGGTTTACAATTTGTTCGTATTGATACAATGTTAACAATGTTTTTACGTCCATGATGACGTATTTCAAAAGAGGCGAAAAAAAAAAAAATTCCAGAATATGAGAAGATTCCAAAATGAGGGCATTAATTTTGATAGGGTGTACATAATTGTGTACTCTAAAGGGGTTAATAATCTATACGTCACCTTTGTCATCGAGACAACGGTTAAATACACAATGACCTTTTAATGGAATATATTCTCAGGGCACGACAATTTTCCGTCGCGTTATTTATTAATCAACACTTTGATAGAGCTATTTGTCATTCGCACTGAACGATCATCGAAACCCAAATTGATCAGTAGTATTGATCAATGTTTGTTCAGACGACCGAGTTTCCCAAATTCCATCCAATTCATTTGTGTCATTTTTGTATTGCTCCTCGCAGCAATGTTTTTTTCACAAACAAAAATCATGTTCGGTATGCTGACAACTCAAAAAAGTAAATAAATAAACAAATAAATAAAAATAAACAAAATCTTCAAAAACCATATTGTATACAAAAAAAACTTATTTTTAACATTTTTTTTTCTACAAATAACAATCTACTCATTTTTGTAATTTTTTCTTTCAATTTTGTCTGAACTTTTGCCAGGTTAGCAGATGATAACTCGGTTGCTCTGTGTTAAAGAAAACCATCTGGCAAAAGTTTGAACTTTGTGCAAAGTTTGTTTTATAATAAAATTACAATTGCGAAATTGTCTTTAATACAGAGAGACGGAGGGAAGGGTTGGTAAAGGTGCCGTAAAAATATTGCGATCGGTAGAGCGAGAGGCAGCGAGTTATAAAGAAAGACAAAGGTACGCAATAACAAAGCCTTAACAGTTTTTCATAACGATTACGAGAAAATTAGTATGATGCAGTCGTTTGTCGGGGTTTACGACTCGAAACTTATCTCTTTACAACTTTGTGATGCATGTTTCTCGCTTTTGTCATGCCGGTTGTGCCTGTACATATCCGTCTAGTAATTCGCGACTCTCTCTTGACGTTCTGCCTTTTCAGTGGTATGAAATCCTAGGATTTCGCAGCATTGAATGCAACGCATTTAAGTAGATAACACCAAAATTCGCAGGCAGCGCTTCGCACGATGTAGCACAGCAGCTGGACGAGATTGGGTACGTCACAAGCGTTATTTAACGATCGCGCTTTCAGCAGTCAATTGTTTGCTTTAGGAATAGCTTCGTTCACGTTTTATGGTTCACAATTACACCGCGCATTTATTACTACTTTTCACCAGAAATCGCGCGAATGACTTCTGTTTTTCCTGCTCATCCGACGGTTTTTTTGTCGGGATATTTCATTACCTGACCAAACAAATTTTTTTTCGCCCGCCTTGTTCAAAATTACATTTCGGATAGAACAAATCCAACGTTTGAAACATTTTGCGACAACTCAAGTGTAAAACAATCCGAAGCTTAGTATAAAAATGCAAAAATTTCAACTTTTGCCATCATTGAATAAACTTCTGAAGGATCACAAATTTAATACTCACGAATAATTCAGTCACATTAGTTTCATCTGCATTATGTATTGTGACAAGTCAAATTGGCACTTTCAATTTTATTTAATTATATCGTTTAATTTTCCGCGCCGGTGCATCCGGATCGGTACGACGATCGATGCGACACTGGCGCCACCTCGTTTGACGTCGTCTGATTTCGAGGGCGCGAGTAAATAGTTGATATCGTATATAAATTTATCTATATATGCATCAATGTGCATCCAAATATTTATCATATGTGATGTTATATGTATGCTGTATATCATCAATAATTGTTCTGCATGACACGACTGGTTTCAATATGGGCGCCAATCGGTGATACCCCTTTTTCTGCAAATTGTTATTTTGATGATTTGAAAATGAAAATGCGCGATTGTGCTGCGTCAAATGAAAGTGTGTTGATATCGTCAATAATTTCATGCGAAGTTTGAGGTTTTAGCTGTACAGAACTTCTGCATATCCGATATGGTGATAGTACACTTGTGGTGACGATAAGTTGAGCCGCCGCTATTATCATACCTCGGTGCCTGCTTCCGCATAATATTAGCAGCGCAATTCCAAATGATTCACATTAAGCGGCGATGAAAAAATAATAAGTCACAACAAGCAATCTTGCAAACAAACTCTCTCGCAGGTATACTATTGAAATAGAAACTCTTTTGATCCCCTCTATAATATTCATTCGAATTATTTAAATAATAAATTATTATTTTGATACAGTCAACGTTTATTTCAAACGAATGATGAATTATTTACATTTTAAATTTTAAATTCATGAAACGATAATGGGATGTCAAACTTTAGCGTCTTTATTGAATAATCGAATTAAGACAAAAAAAAAAAAAAAAAAAAAAAAAAAAATAACAGGTCAAAACAATTTTTTTATTTCGTCTTCTTCACTTTTACATCATAATGGGGTTTATATTTCTTGATCAAGTGTATTTAACGTTGATCCGTCTTAATTTGAATTAATTTTAATTAAATATCGTTTTCTCGTTGATGGGGGGAAAAATTATTCATTCTTTTTTCACACTGACAATTTTTCTAAATTTTCGTTCTTCGTGATGAAGATATCGAGACATCAATATTAAAACGTATCGTTCATTTGGATGAATAATGAAATGACGGCGCCATATTAAATTCATTGAGGCCAAATTTAGCCCAATATTCCAACTGCTGTCGTCAGTTTCATCGATTTCGTGTGAATGGAACTTCTGAGTTTTGCAACGGCGCCAACTTGTCGGTATAACACGACTCGTCCCCTCCAAATGATTTGTAAACAAATGTATTGCCCTCTGTTAATGTAATGATCCTCTGCATCTCCAAGTGTGACACATTTTGCTGGGATTTTGTGGAAGTAAAAAAAAATCTCTGTCGTATAATATAAAAGTGCCGCTTTCACACCTCCGAATCCTTGTGCTCTTGCCTCTAGCAAAACAACCATCCGTTCTTTCTCAAGAAGTTCGACAATTGAGGACAAGAACAGTCTGCTCGACAAGTTTTGCAATACTTTGTGATCCACACTTGTCATCAGAATACGATCACGACGGCAATTGTTAAAATGAAGCCGTAAAGAAGTTTCTCAACTGAATTATGTGATATCGATATGAACAAACAAAGTAACTTTGCTGGATTGAGAGAAAAAAAACCTGATGTATCTTTTAGAGGTAAATTTCAAAAAATAGGTTGCATGCATAAAACCACTTTTCTTCTTTCAAAAAAGGTGCTTCTCTTGTGGTTCAATAGCAAATACTCTTAATTTCTATAAAATCACTAACGAGTACTTATCAATTATTAAAATTGTTATAGCAGTCAAATCGACGATTAAATATGAAAATAAGTCAGAATTATGTTTAGTTAACTTCAATTTAGTAGTAAGTTATTGTTTTTAGGGTAAGATTCAAATTTTTTTAATAATGATTTAAATAAAATTTTGATATTTTTTCTTAACTGGTAATTTCTTGAATCGAGTAGTACACATGCTATCTCACTCTAACACATGGCGTTTTCGTTGTAGTGTCAGGTCAAAAGTGAAATATATTTTTTATTTGTTCGGGTCGACCATTTTTTGAAACAAGCATACAATTTCTTAAAACTACATGTACCTTCATGTCGTTTTGTAAAAAAAATCTATATTTTCTAAAATACAAAATTATCAATCTGAAATGATCAACTAACTACCTTCTCCATAAGCGTCCATGTTGCAGAGCCAGTTTTGCTACTTTGCAAATTATTTTCTCAAAATTGAAGTCCGATACACTGAGAAGAAACTTCTATCAAATATTATAATTCATAAACGAAAATTTACTGAACTGTGAAGTATCTGGGGGATAAATTTAAAATTCGTAAAAAATTATTGTAACTTCTGTTACAATACTTTTATTACTACAGCAACAATAATTTTTCATGCTCATTCATCAAAATTTGCTGCAACTTTTAATTTTTTTTGTTTCAAAACTTCAGATTCGTCCCCCATATATTGTACAGTTCAGTATTAACTTTGATAGAATTTTTTTCTCTGTGTAAGTACGTTAATCTTTGCATAAATTCATAGCTTATAATTAAAAGATTAATAAAACTACCAATCGTTCATTTCTATAACAGTCAATATTCTGCTACAAAAAAACATTTTAAATTAATAAAAAAAAAATAAAAAAAATTTAATAATTTAAAAAACAAATAAAAAAAAATAGTGAAAAAATAAACATCCGTTTGGAAAGAAGAAATATGTACGGTTTTGTGGGAAGAAGGATGAAATGTGGTGGAGAATGTTGTTCTTGGCTGGACGTAAAAATTTATCGTTGCGAAAGACAAAGACTCGCGTTTGAGAGTGGACAGATTGTGAGGGCTGAGCCGGTGAGAGTTAGTGACACAAAAGGCAGCAAAGGAAGGGCAGTGATCGTTACACGTGTGAACGGCGTGGCAGTCGAAAGCGCTGTTCAAACCGTCTAACATTCGTGTCACTTGGGTTGGCGTGACTGGATCGATGAGTTTTCGTGCACCCGTGATTTCCACGGAACGATTACCGCCGCCGCTTTCTCTCTATATATTTTATATACACACACGTTGACGCTCGGTCATGCATATATAGAGCCATCATACCAACACGTCCTGCGAATGTCACACAAGCGTTGCCACTAGTTCGCATACGCTTTCGGAGCAACGAATACATCAGCGAATGTAAAATGCACCTGGCGCGATCGAACCTTCGGCGCTATTCAAATGTCTTGCCGGTCTCTCGGCGTTCTCGTATATACCCAAACTGCAAGAAACTTTGTCGATCTCCCGCAAATCCCAAAATCATAATGGAGATGAAGTTTCGATACACGCTCGTGATATGTCGCTCCTTGAAAGTGGGCGCGCAATGATTTTTAGATATTATTAACGTGCTTTCAATACATATTGCGCGTTTAATATGTTTGTTCCAAGTGATTTACAATTTTATGAAAACGCTTATGAAAAACGAATGATGAATGTTACGACGATACAGTCCAATCTGAGCCAATGGCTGGGTAATTTATGGCACGTGCAATGTCACGACGTTTTTGGCTTGCAAATTTTCAGCAACTAAGATCCCCCGTTGGCACACTTTTTCTCTCTACCGACCCCCCCCCCCCTTCCTATCCTCTGAATGAAAAAAAAAACCCCCGTTGAATAAATATCCGACCATTGAATATTGTATTCGAAAAAAATGATGTCGCAGTCTTTTCAAGTGTCCTTAGGAGGTATCCTTGTAAACAGTTCAGCACGAAGAAACAATGCAATCAGTATATCTGCTAGCACAAAGTCGCATGCTATTGAGTATGCACAAAGCTCGTCAGTTACGAAAGCTCGACAAAAAGGACGAGCTACAAGCTCAGCTTTGGCTTTTTGTTTTGTCTTTTAACACGCTTCTTTTAAACCGTATTTTCAGCAGGATGTTCTGACATGAGATTAACTTTGAATTCAATCCTAAATGAATCGCTGGATGATGAAAACCGATGAATAGAATTTATTGAAATGACTTTTCTTATTTTTTTTATGTACGCCGAGAAAAGTAGCGGAGTCAGCTTAGAATGTTGTTGGGACGTCTAACATTGCTCCGTATTTCAACTTGAAGATGAAAGAAGGGTGGAGATTTTGGAAGAAGGCGTGAACTATCAGGTATTGCATTATCATGTCATTTTCAGGCGCGGTTCGACGACAAAGAAGTGTTCAATAGAAATGCGAAAATACTTGTTTTTACAACGATCAAAATTGTTGATAAAAATAATGAAATGTAAATAGGTACGTGATTATTTAATCAAATTAATTTTTCAATCGGACTGATTGTTATAACGTGAAAAACGACGATATTTTGATTACAATTTTTAATCAGCAGAATGATCGACTTTTCATATACGATAGATTTTACCATCGCGCATATCTGCTGCATGATTCAAATTGCATTTTCCTAGCCACTGATGAAATTGCGTATCGATTTTGAACTGTTTTGATGGTTTTCAATCTAGTTTTCTCAACACGATAAGGATCATCAATGCACATCAGAATGTTGTCAAAACAAATAATGTACGCCCTACCATGATACAGCGTTAATCTAGTGGATAGTTGATACTTTACATACATTTTTGGTCAAATTCAATCATGGACAACTGTTTCAGTGAATTAGCAAAAATTTTGCATTCTCATTAGAGGGCAAAATAATGCCGATTTAATTGTGTGCGAGAGGTCGCGAACCCCGCAAATGTGTGAGCAACTAAAACGTGTTACAAAAGGTTAGGTTTTGTTTACAAAAACGAATTGAGGTCAGCCGGTAATTTGATAATCATTTTTTATGAAATAAAATATTCATTTTTAATATTTTAATATTTTTGGACACTACATCATTTAGTGAAAAGTGGTCGAAAATCAAATATCGGCAACAACGTGAAATTTCACTGAATTTTTGGAAATTTAGTTTGGATTTAAATTGCTTCATGCAATATCGATCGTCTGAACATTTTCAAAAACTTTTTTCATTTTCTCTCATTTGATGAAAGGTGGTCGAACATTAAAAATCTGAAACAACTTGCAATTTTATTGAATTTTTGAAAAGTTAAAGTTCTAAATTTAAATTAAAAAAACTGTTGATTATGATGAATTCAGTTAAAGTTATGTGGCCAAAAAAATCAAAAGAAGTATTTTTTTAATACACAGAACTTTAACAATTTTTATGATTTTTTTAATAACTTCAATTCATTGGAAATTTTCAATTTATGAGAAAAGTCTGAGTTTTCCATCTCTGATAATGAAAATACTAAACATTAGTTTACCAAGTTGGCAATTTTTTTCAATTTTGTTACATTAAAAACCAATTGTAGAGCCATCTGTGCAAAGTTAAACAAATTTTCATCAGAAGGATTTCAAAACTGATATTCTAAGCTTTAATTTTGATGAAAACATACAATTTTGTGTTAAAATTGTTAAAGTTATAACTGTTCAAATATATTAACATTTGTTCCGCAAATTTTAGTGTACTTTAATTGTTTTATGAAAACAATTCATTGAAATTCAATTTCAATTCATTCACTGAAAACTCACTTCATTTTTGCAAACAAACTAACGTTTGAAACCACTCTAACAATATGCTATAGTTTTTCTCAAATATTTGTTATATTCCTAATTTAAACATGTACATTGTTCCTCATGTTTTAGAAATGTTTGATGAAGTTGGGGTAAAATTTATTTTTTTAAACTCCAACATTCAAAAAACACTAAAATTTTTTCATCATGAAGTGTAAAAATAACAACACAAACAGAATGTTTTTTTTTTTTCATAAAAACACTGTTTCGTAAAAATGTGTTTATATGTATTTAAAAAAAACTTTTTAATCAATTTTTTTCAATAATTTTATGAATCTATCAATAAAAAAATTGGAATATATCGAGAAATTTCGATGAATTCCGAGGAATATTTAATATTTCAAATAACGTAGGAGATGCGTGAAAGAGTAGCGGTTTTTTTTATTATCGCAAGGAGTACTGCTTTAATCAATACATATTTCTTCGGAATTTAATATGAGCACACCTGTAAGATAAATATACGAATAAAGAATTAACTGTTACTTATTCAATTTACAAATGTTTCTCTCATCCTATAATCGTTATTACTTATAAATATAATTTTCATCAAACATTGATTGTTATTCTATTTTAAATACCAATATCAAATTTGTTTCATTCTGTTTTTCAGCTTTTCATCGTTGAAACTGTTTCAATTTACAAAAGTAGAGTTCCAGGGTTTCTAAAAAAAAGCGACCGCGACTGTTTGTGACCTGACGCCCCAAATATTCGATTTGTCATGGCGAGCCCTCATGTCAGAAGCAATCGTATACGTAACTCCTGTTTCGCGTAACTTAACTCCACGATATATTCTCACACCGCTTTGATCATAACAGGTCAACAAATCTTGGCAATTTTTTTATCACTCCCATTTTGGTACTTGCATTTCAAATTAAAAAAAAAAAAAAAAAACATCAACCCACGCAGATTCGGGTCGAACGCAAAATTAGACCAGCCATTGCTCGATTTTGCTCG
>JAAMPD010003324.1:0-10336 GCA_025266255.1 Trissolcus basalis
GGTTGATACCTCTACTTTGTGTGGATCATTTCAAATATACGTTAGTTTTGACTATTATAATGAAAATTTAACTTTTTCGAAACATAGCGACTAAAAAACAGTTGATAGTCGAATCTGTGTTGAAGTGACAGTTGTCACGACCGATACGCCTAGAAAAACTGAATTTTTGGTTATATAGTCGGAACTAACGTATATTTGAAATAATCCACACAAAGTAGAGGTATCAACCAATCCTAAGATTATTTAGTTTTGATTTTTATACAATATTTATGTTTTAAATGCCTTGTCAATGGGTTACAATTTTGACATTTTTGAAATGTCGCAAAAGTCAAAAGTTCCGGAGAATTGCCCATAACTATAAATTATTTACTGTGATAATTTAAATAATAAATTGAAGTGGAGACAAGAAGAAGCCTTCATGAAGCCAAAATGTTTTATTTTTTAATATTGCTGAATCTAGGATAGTTTCTAACAATAGATATGAATAAAGATTAAATTCGCAATTCATAACATTGCTACAATTTTTGCGAAGACAACGTAACAACATTACGA
Organism: Trissolcus basalis; assembly: GCA_025266255.1. Classification (NCBI taxonomy): domain Eukaryota; kingdom Metazoa; phylum Arthropoda; class Insecta; order Hymenoptera; family Scelionidae; genus Trissolcus; species Trissolcus basalis. The sequence goes on from JAAMPD010003324.1 coordinate 553, forward strand.
GCGTCCCTTCATGGAAAATAATATATATCAACATATACACGAAAATATATGTCGAAATATAGTAAATATATTTTCGGCAAAAAGTTATATATGTTACATATATTTTCGAAATAATTGATAACAAAAATTTTGTAGAACATATATTCATCCTATATTCGAGAATATAATTGACAATATATTTTTGATACATTTTAACTTGAAATATACGTTAAATATATGTCAAAATATATTTTCAGCGGCAAAAAGTTAGATATTTTAAGTATATGTCAATTTTTCGTGAGAGTCCCGTGAAAGAAAATTCAGTATTAGACAACAAGAATTCATTAAATTTTTATAAACTGAAAAAATAATTCGATTTGTGGACATCTGGTTATGCGGTCGCTGATAAGCAACAGTAATTAAAACAACAATATTACGTACACCCACATTATCCAATATTACTTACCTACATAACACATATAACGTGTTATGTGGGTTGTTTCTCATCATTTTTTGAGCTTCTAACAAGCTTTAGCATTTACAAAAATGGTACTTTCTAGTGAAATCTTGATTCTCTTTGAAAATTATTCAATTTGTATATTCAAAAAATTTGATGTGTACAATGAGTACTTTTTCATACACAATATTTTTGTTTATTTGAAAAATCTATTTGTCACCTAAATTTAATACTCACAACGTCGTTAATTTGATTTCGATTAATTAAACTAAACGTGCATACAGATTTTTAATTTTTTCAAATTTATTAAAATAATTTCTCGCTTGGTGGTGGAAATGGTTGATAAAAACTGATCCAAAATAAAAAATAATTTAAATGGTTTCGATTGAAATTTGAACTATAATTATTGATATCACCGAAATATTGCTTATGAAATTTAATTCGATTTCATATACTAATATGAGAGTTTCGTTAGAAATATAACTATCATATTCATTGACTTGACAACAGTAAATGCAAGAAGTTGAGATGTTTCTGTAAAAACATAATGTAAACTAAAAATAAATAAATAAATGAATTTTTTTTGTATATTGTTTGAGAAAAGTGGAATAGAAATCTGTTGTCTCGAAATTTCATGCTTGCATTCTGACATTGTATATACTACATGTTTGAACATATATGCATTTTGCTATGTTTGTCTTCAGTTGATACATACATGGCATAAAAATTGCAAAACTTGAAATCAAAAGTGAAAAATTTTGTGTATTACAGGAAAATGAATGTTATTTATGATCTTACGATTAAGATCATATGTTAATTTAATAAAAATTTAAACTTCAAAAGTGAATTAAGCAGAAGAAAGTGTGGATAGGATGCGAATTTTATTCAATACACGAAGCTGATTTACTTCGATCCATCAGTTTTTTTCCTTACGATAAGATGCGATATTCTATCTGAGTAAAATTTAAATCTTTCGAAGGTTTATCATATGTAATACGATTTTATCAATAAAAATCCCGATTGAACAAACATTATTAAGAAAATATTTTAATATAAAATTATATTAAATTAAAAGTGTGTTTGGCTTTATGTTACTTTGTATTTTTGTTTTTTTTTACTTTCGTCATTTATCAAATCAGTTATTTTACTCTTGATATAGTTGATGATTCAAAAAAGACACAAGAGTACACTTGTGATTGTCACTACAGGTGATATTATAGTACTCAGGGGTCTCTAACACTGGATAGTTTATGTGGGTGAATATTAGCAAGCGCCTTAACAGTTGGATACCTCTGGCAGTGGAGTTGTTGACATTGCGCGCAAGATATTTGTTTGTCTTTTCACTTTTTTACACGGTATTTCGAAATCAGTTCTAGAAACTGGTGAAATTCTTTTGGTTGCAAAAAATTAAATAATTGAACGAATGGAGTATAATTTTTATTTAATTTAACAGATTATTTTAGCAAATCCAATATTTCATCAATTTTTGTTATTTGTTCAACTTGTGATAACACAAATGTCTTAAACGCTGAAAGATATTTTATACCAGCTATATACATGAAATTGATTTCATGTATAGATATTGTACTGTCAACTGCAATAAATCTTGTCTAATTCGTAGGTTAAAATAATTAAAACATTAAAAATATAATCATGAGAATAGTCGGGATGGATTTAAAGTCACTGTAACATTATCGAAGTTCGTAATTAACTGAAAAATTGATTTTGGTACCTGCCTTCTTTTTATTAATCAACATTGATAATAAAAACTATGCTTTAATTGAACAGACAATTGATGCGAGACCCTTGATATCGATCGAATAATAACAAGCTTTCCAAATGAAGTTTGATGAAGTAATAACGATTTAATCTTCACTGTCCGACTTTACCACGTTATTACATTCGAATTTGTGAAGCGCTATTTGCATATTTTTATGAGCAAAGAAAGTTTTAATCAAGGTTTCAATTCTGTCAAAGTTCGCACTTTAGTGCGGAAGTCCTTTCCTATGTTTTTTTCTAAATTTTTTTCTTTACTTCGACTTAAACAAAAAAGCAATTATCGGAATCAGAAATTTACAAATTTATTCTGATTCTGAACGTAGTTTGATTACTAATCGATCATTTCAAGTAGTATGAGTCAATTTATATTCCGGCAAATGAAATAATGGAAAAAAGAAATAAACGAATATTAATGTTCTATATCAATTTCTTAAGTTCAAAGAAAGTCAGCTAAATCATACAGTTGACAAAATTGATTGAATTTTACATAGTTTTCTGCTTGTTCAATTGCGTGACTTTGAGGTAAAATAATAAAATAGATTATCATTCGAAATCACCATCGAATAACAGAATCATTCGATTATAATGTTGTGAAAGTCAGTTTATGCATATGTATAGAAGATGTTAACAAGTAAAATTTACCCGTAAACTTTTATGTTAACGCAATAATAGAATGGCACTACTCTACAAAAATATTTTTTTTCTATACGATATTTTTATCCAGAAGATATCAATGAAGTTATAAAATGAAAAATTCCCACAAAAAATGCTCATCAAGTGTTTGTGTATAATATTGTATTACCAGAAACCAAAATACAGAAAATTTTTATGTATAAACGTGAGAAATGTATATGCAAGAAAAAAATTTACAGAATCAGCAACCATTTCTGTTTATGTAACGAAGCAGAGGTAATTTCAATTTCAATACATTTGATGAAACCCGCATTCGATTATTATTGCAACATATAGCACAGTATTATTTTGTTCAAATGATGTAATTACTCAACTAAAAAATATATTTCCAATCACAAATGCATTTCAAACAGAAATCTAAATTTGGATTTTGTTTTTAGTTCTGAGATATCTTTAGTAGACAGATGTTGATTAAAAAATGTCAAAATTCTGAATCAAATGTATTTGCGCGACAACTTCAGCGACTAGAACACGGATTAAACTTGTTTATGAATCTTTCATCATCCAGAACAAAAGTCACGTTTCATTATTCGACATCATATTAATGGTGCCATTAATCCTGATTCCCCGTTTTCGTGCAAACTTGTAAACAAATCCGATTCTCCGGAACACACTAATATCATTTCTCGCGCATCAACAAAAACTGTCTTGAATTTGCCACTTTCACAACTCCAATTTCTCTGATAATGAGAAGTGTCATTTCAGAAGAAGTTCTAGTTTTATTTTTTCCTCGTAACGTTTAATTTGGAAAGACACCGATCAAACTGACGTGCGGCGTTTGCGAAAAAGTTGTATGCGTGTCTGGGGCTAAGTATTGAACTGTTATGATTTGCCGGGTTTGGATCAAGTCCAAAACGACGTCAAATAACTTATAGACAGCCGAAACACACGCGCCTCGACACACATGCCGAATGCATAGATCTACCGTGGGGCATTGTTCGGTAAAACGGCTTGGGGTTTAATCGCCGAAGCGCCAAGACCGCCAAAAATATGGGGCCGAAATGAAATGATAGAAGCTATAATTCGTGTTCGTGTCGTCACTATTTTTTTCTTGAAAATTTCTAAGGTTCGCAGATTTGTTAATTTATTACCAGCAATCATTTATCGGTTTTAGAGAATTTCTCATACATTATGGTGGTCTCGAGGCATAAATTTTTCTTGAGCAAATATGGTCTTAACGTGAACTATATTTGAGCACTTTCAATGTTTTGTTAAATGGACAAAACAGTGTAAGAAAATATTTTTTGCAATGAATATTGTTCTGTTGTTTTGTTCTCTGTTTGTCTGACTAAAAACAACAGTTACAATGTTATATGCTGTTACCTTTTTTTTTTTTTTTTCATTGTTCAAGAGAAAAGATTTTTGAAAAAATAGAAGTTTTTAAAAAATGTTCAATTTATAACATGACTAGGTGAATGTTATCTAGACAATGGAACAGTCTTCCATCGTTAGTCATATATGATGGTCAGCCAAAGATTTGGTCGAACTTGGTATGAGCCCTATGAACCTGATATGAGCTATCTCGTAAACACGTTTTGGGATACCGTAAACCAACTGTCAGCTTCTACATGAAGACCGATCGTATGTATACGCGCCAGCAAATGCATTCCATTTCCAATTGAAATGAGTTCCTCAACCGCACACGTTTTGACTTCACCGAGATTTCCGGAAGCGTTCACACGTTACGGAATTTGCCACGATCATAATATAAACCATAACAATAATCTTAGCGCACGAGAGACGAGGGCCTTTGTAATTGCTTGCGTCAATTAGAATACCTCTTTTTCTCTGTTTGCATTGTAGTTTAGGTTCAACGTTTATACTGACAATCTGTTGTGAATATAATGTTATTCATATGTCAGAAATTACTTGTCTGAAAGCAATTTTCATGTGTGAATAATCTCACTTCCATGGCAGGCTATTCCTCACTACGCCATGCAATTATTTAATTCAATTATTCAAAAATTAAGATTCAATTGTACTCGACACAGTCAAATCAGAGATCTATATTTTTTGTAATTTGAATAAAAATTAAAAACCTGTTTCACTTTTTACTTTTTTTAAGTCTTTCCTATGACACCGTGAATTTATTATTTCAATTTTAAATGATAAATCTTGAAGTTTGACGTTTTTAAGATATTTTCAAGGCACTTTAATTCATTTTGATTCTTAATTCACATTGTTTTTTTAATAATAATTATTTGATTTATCTGTTCTGTGAAACTTATCTTAATAAAGAAGAATCTTATTTTTGATCAAGCTGATTTTTCAAAGTTATCAAGATATATAATTCTTTCTTGAAAACACTGAATAGAAATTTCAAGATGTTTGAACGTATACGTTACGTTATTCATCTTGTTGTGTTCATGCAAATAATACTGGATACGATTTTGGGAATATGTAATCGTGCAGCCGCAAAAAAATGTGTGCAATGCTTTCACGTCAATAAATCAAAATCCAATTGCAACAAACATAATTATCTAAAAAATGACTCTGAGGTAGAAGAATTCGAGCAATTCGAGACATGAAATGCTCTCAAACAGTATTCAAAGAGACTGAATTTTCGGAATAAATTTCGTTCGCATCCCTCCGGCCCACATCCAACTAACGTTGCAATTTCTCCGACGTAGATTCATCTGTGCTACTAAAAAGCATGTCCGTCTTTCGTTGCACACTGCAGTTCCATCATTTCATCGTGCAGATGCAATTTTTTATCGGGATTACCTACTTTTGGATCACGTTATTAATTTCTTTCAGTTGATCGATGTTAACAGATCTGGGGTAAAAATTCAGTAAAAAAAGTCACTGTGAGCTTCGTGATGTTTGACCAACATGCTATCAGACTAGTAAATTTGCTTCAAAGTGCATTCGGAGTTCCATCAGACGGCAGTTCCGCACACGAATGAGTTATCGAGTACGCAACTTGGCGTATCACTTTGATTTAGCTTTTTAAGACGTTGCGGTCTCACAAAGAACTTGCTTAAACAGGCGACGACTCTCAAAGTGAACTTATTCCCCGAAGAGAGTTATTTGGTTTTTCGACTTCAAATGCCAGAAAAACGATGTCATTTAGAAAATGATACTGCAAAGATGTCAAAGAACTCGGAATGATTTTGGCACAACACTCCGGGGATATAAATTTGCACACTTTCATCCAGTTCCTTCTACGCGGATTACATCTGGCTTCTATAACAAAATATTACCTCGTTTACGCAAAAGAGAATATTCCAAAGTAATTTTATGATGTACAATTGTCCTGGTATTCAACCTACGAAATTTCCTCGAGAATATATTGCACGTAGCGTAGATACATGATTCGTACGCGTTTCTCTTCCGAATGTATATGGTATGTCCGCGGTGAAACGGTAGACGGAAACCAGGGAGCGGAACGCACACGATTTTACAATGCGAATTTACGCCCAATGAGTGATATTCGTCGTATGTTAAATCTAGAAGTAGGTCTGCGTAAAATATTGTCATGAGGAGTGTGACGTCTGACAAATACGTATTTTTTTAAATTTGACGGAGCTCAAATTTACAATAAACTTGTAAGTTTTTTATCAAATAAGTCAATTTTAAGTGATTCATTTAAGAGAAAAATTTTATATGATCGTAAACAAATTCAACGTTATTTAAATGTAATCAACTTGTATTGTAAATTCTGTAATATTTACATTGTACATACAACTGTAAATATTGTAAATAATAATATATTATTATTACTAATGATTATTGACGATCTAAATTATTAATCAACTTCTATTATTATTATTAACCTAGTTGGTGTAATCAATTACTAATATCCTGTATATTATAGTTATTATTCAATTACTCTACATCATCTAAATTTTAACCAAAAAAATTACTTAAAGTAGAATTGCAGTGTTCATGTTTAAACAAAGTGAACTTAAATTTCAACGTCCGCCTGATTTTGAACGTTCGAATTTATGTTGTTAAAACGGTTTCCTTTTACCCATAACGAATCACATTTTTCAAGTACAGAGCACTTATCGTGAAAACACTATCGTTTGATTCAAAAGAAATTTTTTGAAGTTAAATGGGTTTACGCTAATATATTTTTCTGAAACTTTAGTTTTTTACATAATTACAGTAACATTGAATGTAAAAATGTTGAATAATGGATTGCACGAACCTATTTGTTTGTATATTTCAATGAATAAATATTTCAATATTCGAAATATATTTATATTAAATATCCAATTTATATTTGCATATTACTATGTTTGAATATAATTTCTTGTTTATTATGAAATGCGATGTTTTTAAAATTTTATTACGATTTTTATTACTCTGTTAAATCAAAACAGACGGTGTAATAAGTAATGTACCCAAAACTTTTCAGAGTATGAAAGCTCTGATAATGAGATTTTTATTGGATTATGATGAAAAGTTTGCAAAAACATTACAACACTCTGTGAACGATTTCCTGGAGCATGAAGAATACATTGATATTTATGTATACAGTTCATCCCTCGAAAATAATGAAAATCACCACACCTGTGCGAAACGGGAAACGATTGCGTTCTAGAGAACAAAAGTGGCAGAATGACAATCGAGGCATGAACGCATGAACGTCAATGCAAAAATAGAGTTTGTGGTTGCAAAGAGAAAAAAATGAGCAGAAACAAAAAATGAAACAAAAATGGTGAACAAATCTGATCATGAATGGCTTTGCGAACTACCGATGATCTGATTCAGAATGTTCATCGTGGTTTACTATATGATTTCTTGATAACAATTTGTTGTGGGTGAATTTTATTTAAAAAAAAATCAAGAACCTTCGATATAAGCCTGTTTCAAATGCTGAGTACACCTGCATAAAATTTCATCAATGTCAATCAGGGTAAAATTTAATAAGGAATGATGTTCTAATTGAATTGAAAATTTTGGTATTCTACTGCTAGCGGAAAAATTATTTTTCGATTGATTACAATCTTTTTGCTCTCTTTAACTTGGATGAATGAAAATCAGACGTGCAACATTCGATATTTTTCCAAAAAAAATGTTTTATATTTGAAATTGTATGATTGAATGAATATTTGCAGATTTAAACTGGATTAAACATAGTCACACGTAAGGTCATAACGAATGTAGATTATATAATCGAGTGAAAATTGACTGATTTACTTTTATTTCTTTAATATCAATGTCTTCAAGAATTCAAGAAAATGTCTTCGTGAAGATTAGAAGTCAAAATTAAAGTTTAATACTTTGAATAAAAGACAATATATTCTATCAAACTTTTTTATGCTTTTAAATAATTTTGAAATTGAACTCTCATTTTATGCACACATCAATTCGAATGATTTATGCTTCCTCTCTCAATTTGATTATTTTTGTTCAACTGTATAAATATGATAGAAATGAAAATTTATAATCATTTTGAATTCGATTAAATATTAATGATTAGCTAAATATTGATGAATGATTTTAAAATATTTTACAGTCAGATTAAACTGTACATTTGTCAATAAGCAGAAAGAACTTCATTTAAACTCTGATAAACTTTAAAAAGTGAAAATAATATGTTGATACAATTAAACTTACATTATTGTATTACTTTCTACCCTATGTATTTAATGCACATTTGAAGCAATGTGCACTTCTACCGACTCATTATTTGAAATTGTGTTTATATTTATTATTGATAAGGTAATATGAACTCGCTTTCCACAGATATTTGAGAAAATTCATATAGTTAAATAAATCATTAATATGAATATGTTTTCATTATGATTATTATTGTATATTTGTTTTTTCATGCAATTATAAAAAAGCAGATATGTACACATGATAAAAATAGCTGAATCATCATGATTATTAATTTTTCTAACAGGAAACCATTGTTCAAATTTATAAAAATGAAGTAATATGATGTAACATAGAAAAATTGGTGTTTAAATTTGAGACATTAATTGATGCTTCACTATGTTAAAAGTATAGGTTAAAATTTTGACACCTAAAAATATTTTAAAATTAACGATAAAACGTTTTAAAATGAAATACTTGTTTTTACTGTAAAGCCTAATAATGCAATTATTAACATTCTGATCGCAATGGTACATATGTTACACACATATTTTGTTACGTTTTTCCTTTCTCTCCCTATTAAATAATTTAACCGAAAGAGAAAGTTCTTATGAATATCAATTAAAATTAGAATTATACGTACACATTAAAACCACAGCACAATACAATAAGTAGACATTGACTTTTGAAATCCTGTGCAGTGAAAAATATATTATCATTTTTAAGTGACTTGATGTATATTGTAATCAGAAATGTTATTATCTTTCGGAGCTAGTCGTGAATACTGTTCAGAAAAATTGCAAAATATTATCAGCAATTGTTATGTTTGACAGCAAATATTAAATTTTTTCGATCAAGTCCATTCATAAGAGATATTGTAAGCTAACTGTATTTTTAGCCATTTTTCCACTAAATCGAACAAAATCACATTATAAATTCTAAATGTGTGGCATTTTTCAAGGGAAATACACGTAACGCAGTTTCACAGATATTAATTCATTGTTCAAATTTTCTATTATTATAACATGTATAATTAAATAATATATATTAACATATGTTATTGAGTTTGCTATTATATACTTGTGCTCGTGATTTTGTTCATCATAATATTCCCGTTCATGCGTACTGACAAAAAGTTGTATGTATTTGTTGATTTTTTAAATTCAAAATTTTCTCACATTTAAAATCTAAAATTATCCAACAACTTCAAGCATCAGTTCCTCTACAATTTGTAGGTTTAGGAAGTAATGGGTTTATGACTTTATTGAAAATTGTGCTCAAAAATCAAATCATGGATAAAATCTGAGTTAATTGAATTTTTAAATT